>VZRN01004407.1:4710149-4733839 GCA_013397935.1 Dasyornis broadbenti | reverse complement strand
TTTTTTGTTTTGTTTTTTTTTTTTTTCCTGGTGGTATTTCAGTAACTTTGTTACTGTTGGGGCCCAAGAAAAAGTGACGCATAAAAATGACTTCTGATTAAAAGATCAGAATTATTATGAGGAATTGTTTTTTCTGGAAATTGTGAGGAGGCTTAACATTGGATTCAGCAGGATATATGAATATTATTGGAATCCAGTTTCTAATTTCCAGTCTGGTAGAATTTAGGCAGAAGTAAGATATGAGCAGATGAAGAAAAGTCAGTGAATATTTTTACATGTTTAAATGCCTGTCAGGTGTTTTCAAATATCCTTGATGCTCAAGTTTCCATACCTGTCTCAACAGTCAGGATTTTGCACAGAAGTATATACAATGTTGAAATTTCAGTCTGTGGCCTCAAATTTGTATACACTAGAAATTCACAGACCAGAACAGTATTGAATTATGCTCATACAGTGACCAAGCTTGAATCGTTTCTTAAATTTGTGTGACTTCCTTCTCCATCCATTTCTGCTTGTGTGGAGTCACACAGCAATGATGCTGTTTGTTTTTTTTTTTCTCTTTTTCAAATCAAGAACATTTTAAGAGGAAGCCATTACCCTTTTTTACAGACTAACACCTACAAATTGTGAGGAACAAAACTGTATCTCGTAAGTGGCCTGGTGCTCGTAATTTGCTCTACCAAGGGAGTGACTTAATTTTTTCTTGCTCATCATACATAGAAGCTTACACCAAGACACTCAGTTCATAATTTACTTCCTTGCTGTGCATTTTATTTTAGAAATGATTACATTTTGTATGCAATTTTCCTTGCATGTATGTAATCCTACCTTTGCTCATGAAACCTGAGGAGTCAGCTCCCTTGGCAGTAGTTGCAACACAGAATTAAAGAGAAATTACCCAGGACACCATTCCAGAGGCTTTCAGACAGGAACATACATTGTACTTTTAATACATACATACATATATATATTTATATGTATATGTATGCATTTTTGCTTGGTGTCTCAGAGAATGGAAGTACTATTTCTTTCTCTGATTGCAGGCAGGAAGGAAGTGAGAGGAACGCTGCTGAGGCTGGCTGGGAACTGAAGTGATATCACCTCAGTTTGGGAGAATGGGTGACATCCAGGTGTACTGTGGCAGCTCAAAGCTCTACTTCAGCTGCATTCTCTGTCAGGTAGGTGCTCTGCCGTCTAGAGAGCTGAAAAATTGTATAAAATATGATGTGATATGAGCTACAATTTCAACCATAGTTTCTTTAAAATTAATTGTGAATTTCATCTCAGTCATAAATCTGATCACATTTTTAATACTACAGGTCTAACTAAATGCAGTAACATTTAGAGGTGCTTTACTGCTACTCTGAAGAAACCTGTACAATTTTTGCTAATGCACTTGCTAGTAAGAGAAGCCAAAGCATAACACAGAATCACAAAAATATTGTTTTGTGTTTTATTCTTAGTGAGATCCATACATCCTCTGAATCACTGTGCAAATGAGAGGGGCTAGAACATGCCTTCAACTGGGTTTTTTTTCCAAAAGTTTGACTTGATGTGTCCCCAATATGTTGATCGCAGACAGGTCTTTAGCAGCATATATGTGTTTGACTGGGTGTGCTTCATTTTTATTCAAAAGGAACTTTTTCATGTATTTCTCTGAAATTCTACACATACATCCTACCTGTCTCTCTTTCACTAATTTCCAGGTTTTTTGGATACTGAAATATCATTATGTCAGCTGTTAAAAAGCTTTTTAATTTGGAAATCTGAACCTTTCTACATCCTTGGTGAATAGAGGCCAACCCTTTAGTTTTTTTCAACTTGGAGTTAGAGAGATGTGTTTGTCCATAGTTCAAATCTCTTGTGAGCAGATGGTTCTTAAGACCCTCTAATTCCTTAGATGAAAAAGTAGATTATGTCTCTTTTAGTTTTACCCTTAAAAAATAATTTCCTCTCCAGTGCTAACCAAATGCACACTACAGAACATGAAAGAAGAAACAAAGGCTATCACCTGCCTTTTTGTCCTGTGGATGCACAGACACACACAAATGCTCTGTGCTCCTTTTTACCTAATTTAAAGCCCTGGATCTCACTTTCCTGACAAATTTGTGGAGTTTTCACATAAGGAAATAATAATATTAGTGCCTCAGCTTGTGTTGTGAATGAAAGAGTAGTTTAAAACAAAAAATCCTGTTGAGGAAGCAAATATTGCATCAGGATGAATGCGTATTGACAAAATAGCTCTTTGAGGGCTACTGCTTAGCCATGCCTTTGCACCCTAAAATTTGTTCCTTTCTTTTTATGCCGAGGAACAAATCTGCATAAGCTTTGCAGTTCTAGGGAGATGATTCACCTACCCGTGAACCCAGGAATGCTGCAGAAAGCTTTCAGGGAAAGGTGCAGCATTATAAATATTTTAAAGCTCTCTGCGAGCAGGGAAAAGTGTGACATATGTTTTACATTTCAGTGCCTGCTACAGTACCATTATTTTAGAACCTGTCGCCTTTCGTAGGCTATGCACTCACAGACAAATGCCATCGCTTCAAAACCAATAGCTAAGCTGCCTCTTTTCATGCTGTTTCTTTCAGTTCCAACTGACAGTTAAAAAATGTTTGTTGTTCCCCTCTCCATACGCACCCCCTGTTCGAAGTGACCTGACCTAAAAAAGATTGTAGCATATAGCTGAGCTTAAAATACAAACATTCCCTTTGAAAGTTGTAATGTTCCCGCTTGTCTGGGGCTGTTCTGAAGAAAAAAAAAAAAAAGACAAATCTCAGTGTTTGAGTGATGCAACTCATAGATAAAACCTTTATCTGGGAAAAGGGGGAGGTGTATTTGGAAGTCTACTTGAGTGGCAGGAAGAAAAATTTCCATATTTAAGGTAAAACAGCTGCTGTTTTTCCTTTTCCTCTCTGCTTGGAAAGCTCTGCTTTATGAAGCATTACTATCGCCAGTGGGGAAATGAGGTATGGTAATGAGGCATATTTGAGATCCTTCCATGGGCCAGCAATGGCACGAGGCCTTTTGAACTCTACCTTGGCTTTCCTTCCACCAAGTGTTGCCTGCTGTCTGTGACTAATATACGTGCAAAATACCGTGAAGCATATCAAAACAAATTTGAATAATTCACAATATAAGATGACAACTTGGTTTGGAAATAGGTTTTTATGGTAAAGTATGTTTCCAGTATCATAGCATTATTTCAGGAATTCGGTGTGGAATGATAATATTTCAGATCCTGATGGCTTTGAACTGCTTTATGAGGAACCCAGAACTGTTTGTCCAGACACATTCTAATTTTTAAATGGTAGTTACTTTTAAGTTGCAACAATAAATAACTTACCAGAGTCTTGTGCAAAATGAGGGGGGGAAATGCACCATTCTGTCCACTCTATGTTCAGTCTTTCATAAGAAATGTAATTTAAATATTTTAAGGATGTGTGAATAATTAAAACCAAAAGACTTGGCTACAAATCCCTTAACATTTTAAGTTAAGGACATGTTCTTTTTATATCCACACCAAAAAGATGTGTGTTTGGTGCTATTGATAGAGGTCATGTTCAGCTGTTTGTTCAGAACCTGTCAATGTGTCTCCTAAACTAAGGAGTTGAGACTGGGGAAGTAGTATCCTACAGGGAATTGAAGAACCAACTACATAAGCATAAGCCCCAAGCTGCTCAGGTAAAGTAAATGCTGCCTTGGGGGTACTGGAATGAACTGCATGTTCTGAGGTCTGTAATAGCTCTCCTTTGATTTTGTGCCTCTGGTTGTGGTTTTGGTTTTTTTCCTGTACCACATGTTACTGAATTCTTTAAAGCTTGACTGTCTTTCTGAAATAAATGCTGTTCAATTTTAAAGTTGATCTTGATATGGAAAGTACTGGTTGAAAGCTATAGCTTGTGTGATGTGAGAGAGCAGACTAGCTAATTGAAATAGCTCTTTCTGGCCTCCAAAAGTAGTTTTGCACTAGCTGAAATTCATAGCACCTACTGTAGTGTTTTGTGCATGCCTAAGCGCTTGCGAAAAAGGTCAAAAAAATAAGGCATCAAGCACATCTGAGATATTAAGTATTTTCTTCATTGTGAAATGATTTTATTTCCTTTAAAATTCTGCCTTTTGTCTTAACTCTCAACGAAATTCAAATGCCAAAGGGTTGTCTGCCTCTCAGTGTGAAAGTAATAGCCAGATAAATGTGTGCCAAATAGAGGTATACCTTTTGCGTTTCTTTTACTGTGTGCATAGCAATAAAATACAGGAAAACACCTTTTTAAAATATGCTTTTCAAAATTAAATTATGTGTTGATAACAGGATGCATAATAAATAGTGTATTTGTAGTTAGTGGTCTATGAAGATACACAGAAAGTTTTCCTTCTTGTTTCTTGCATGCAGACTTTGTTTCTTCATTTGCCGCATTTAGACTGACACAGGTAGGAACGGGGGCCTGACCCAAAGGCACATTTGCTGAAAGTACAAAGGATCTCGTGTTGCTCCAACTGTGCTATGGCAAAAGAGTAAGGAGACAGTACAACCCCTCCCATATTCACTGGAGTGATTTAAGAAGGTTAATTTCTTCCATATACGATAATTTTCTTGCAATATAGTTAGGTTAATAGCCGACAGTTGTATGTTAATAGTTAATAGTAATTCATTATATAACTATTCACAGTGTGGATGGCACAGTTTGGATTTAACTGTTGCTCTTGACGTCTATGAAGCTCCTTTTTTGGGGCTCAAGTTCTGTGTGCTGTTCAACAGGCTGATTTGAAACAGATAATGCACAAGTGCAGGGGATTGTAAGGAATCTGTAAGGATTTCCTGATAAAATTTTAAAAATTCCTGAAAGTGCTGTGTTGATATATTATGCTATACAGTTTTTTTTTTTTTCCCCCCAGCTGGAAGCTATATACTTGGACATTTTAGACACATATATTGATGAAACAAATAAAGGTTGAAGAGGAGATGTACTCCTGTGTCTGATATAAATCTCAACGAGACCCTTGTTCCTCTTCCTCTACCTCTACTAATTAATTAACAATGGTATTTGTTGACAATTGCTTCCACTGCCTGGAGGCATTTTGGTGAGGTAAAATGATGTAATTTTAAATAGTATTTTTTTCAGAGACCAGCACAGGAAGAGAAGACTACTGAAAATGTGTTGAATCTGAACAAAGAAGCAGTCTGAAATCTCCAAGGGAGAGTGCACAAGGAGCTGGTTGTTTTCACACTCAGAGATCAGGGACATCCTCTGGCACCTTAGAGGGAAACCAGTCCAGACCGTGTGTGTTCTCCATTCACATGAATCCATGCTTGAGTCCAGCTCCAGGCTGCTTAGAGATTTTGCCTGAATATATTTAGGAAAAAATGTAGATCCATGAACTCGCATCTGATTCATTTAAAAGTGCTAATGCTTTGGTCAAGCAGTTTTTGTAGTATCACTTAAGATCTGGTGTATTACCAGAGAGATGAAGCATGTAGCTGATTAGTTTTTTGCAAAAGTTAGAGGAAAAGGTTCTCTATAATGTACACTTGTAGGAGAAGAACAGACGATATTTTTTTTTTAAATGCTGAAGTCACTTAGGTGTCTTTCTCCTTTGTACTAAACTTAGAGGATCTGAACGTACTCTTTTTGAAGTTAATGTTTATAACCACTGAGCCTGCAGATGGTAGGAACAGCTTAGTGAAACTCAGCAAAATCCCTGACCCATTTCTCTTAAAACATTGCTGTTGATTTCAGTGGAACAGGCTTTCAGTTGTCTTCTTAAAGCAGTGGGAAACACCTGAAATGTGGACAAGATTTCTGTCCTGGTTGTTTAAACACAAAAAGTTTAGAGATCCCTTCTGAAACCATGAGAGATATTCCTGAGGTCAGAGTCTGAGCTGCCAATATTCCAGCGTGAAAATTTTCCCCAGAAGAGTAGACATTGAAAACATATGCTGCTATTTAAATCATCTCTGAAAATCAACATGCTTTTTTCTTATCCTGTTGAATGTTTTTTGCTAAAGGAACAAACCAGTGTTTTGTTTAAACACTGAACTTGGCACATGAGCGTAATGCTCTAAGCAGAGACCAGGGGCAGGGCTGAAGCTTCCACATAAACATACAGCTCCCTTTTGTGTACGCTGTGAGGGCAGAAGGAGAGAAAAGTTTGCAAGAACTTTTTTGACGCTTCTGAAAAAAAGCCTACTTTTTTTCCTGACAAAAATCCTGATTTATATTGTGAAACCTTTTATTACGCAACACACACCAGTAGTTACTATTGCAACTGAACATATCCCAGAGTTTCTTTTGACCCTGATAGGTGTAAAGTAAAACTGGAGATTTGACACACGGATCAAACCCTCCAGAATCATCACACAGAAGGTGTTAAACTGCAAACTTATAAACCCTGAAGAAACAATAATTGACAAAGCTATCTGAAGTATATGTGTTGGTCATTGTTAAAGCTATTCTTTGTCCAACAGTGCTCATAAAAGACATCAGATTTGCTTAAATTGGAAGAATTTAGGGAATCAGTTTGTGGTTCCTGCCCTTAGTACTATTTGAATACATCTTTTTATGCCAATATTTTTCATTTGTGTTGAGCATAGCTGTGAAATAAAATACATAACTAAGTTGGTGCTTCATGGTCTTAACCTATCACCTTTGTGCCCTTGGAGATACTTGTGAGTAGGTTCCAAATTACAATTTTCTTTTCACAGATATATTTATCCATAGTAAATAGCATTAGGAAAAATGGTTGGGCAGTGAATAAGATAAAAATTAAAATTGTTGTGACTAGAAACTTTGATTTCATGGACCAAATCTATAAGAAAGGGTGTAGATGGTGGTGTGTGGATATAGAATTCTGTTTTGTGTTTATAAGGTCTATTTCTGTTATCAAAGCTGCAGCTTCAGGATTTGCAAAAGTGTCTCCAGAGATGATACAGAAGATAAAAGCTAATTCTGTTATTCTTGTTCATACTCAATTGCCATGCTTCTGCAAAGGCTGAAACCTCCCAGAAGTGGTAGAAGCCCATTAATACCTGCTGTTCCACATTTCCAGCAGCTGTCTTGGGGTGGGCTGTTGGTTTTAATTTCACAACTAATGACCTATAGAGTGCTTCATTTGTCACCTCCCCTCTCCTCCCAAAACTTGCTCCCCTAGCTCTGGCAAACCTTTTCTGGGCCTTTTGAGAAGAGCATGACAGTATATTTGTGGTCTCTGTACCCATTTTCCTGGAAGACTAGCCAGAGGTGTAGAACAGAGTTTTGTTCTGGTTCACAAATTTTATTCCTCTATGGGGGTGAAGGAAATTGCCTTTTTTGTTGGGTTGAATTCACGTTAGAAAACTTAAAAATGAGGAACAAGACCGACTCTTAGAAAGTCAAGATAGAAAAGACTGAATATGTAATTTTACTAATTGCATGTGACATGGTAGACTTATTGGCATTATATAATAGTCATTATGTTAAAATGTAACACACGTTAAATTATGAATGCCCTGATGTTCAGGGTGGGAAAGATGAGATTTCAGAGTTGATGTCCCATCTTGCAGAAGGTGAAGTATTAGGAGACTGTTATTTGAAGGAAAGACAGGCAGTCATGTTTCTGGTTCCTGTGTTCAGATTGTGTCTTGCAGATCTCTGGTCTTTGATTCATATTCCTGCAGACCTCTGTACTGCCTGTAAGAGAAAAGAAATTAAAATCTGTACTTTGTGAAGTCACTGTGACTTAACACCCTGGCTGTGATGAAGAGTATTTAGGTGGAGCTTTGTGTAATCTGCCATAAGATTTAATGTGTTCCCAGGCAATCAAAGTAAGAATCAACTAGATGGACTGCAAATAAAAGTTAAGTATATCATGATACAGGTCATATAAATCACATGTGTTTATGAGCTATATTGAAAAAAAAAGAAATCTTCACACCCTTCAAGTAAAACTCAGCTTGGAACTGTGCCATTTGGGACATGGTGTTAATATAAACCCCAGTGGGGAAAAATATCTCTTTGAGTCTCTTCTGTAGACAAAGCTTTATATAAGCAACTCCTGTATCTCTACACACTAGCCATAATTATTTGCCAGTAGATGGAGTAGTAAAATCAAATGTCTATCATTTACTATTGGATCAGTTTCTTGTGTGACAGGCTCCATAGCTTCTTGACACAATTAAACCCTTGTGTGCTTTCTCCTCGGATGACTGGGGGGTCGTTTCTGTTCTTGGTGAAGGCTCTCTGCTTTTGCTGTAGTGGCTATATTGATTAGTTACATATCTTTCGACAAAATCCTTTACATATCTTTTTCCATTGGACATCAGACTTGCCTGCTGGAGATTTTAATAGTATCTCCTGCATGTCTTTTTAGGACCTTTTGTCCTGTGACTTCCTCTCATATAAAAAAGGATACTTAAAAAATGTAGAAATAGACTATTGACAATACTAACTGCAGACTGCTATCCGAAGATCTCATTTATCAGGGGAGGGCAATATTTAGGTTTTATGGAGATTTCTGCCCTGTCATTAGGAGACACATGATAATTATTTGTAATTTTAGGGTATCTTGTGAAATGGAGTTATTTGCAAATGAAACCGAACCAAACCACGATACCTTGGTGGGTATAGGTAGCAAGTTTGCATTTACTGAAGTTCAAAGTATTAGTGTGTTTGAGACTACACAACTGTAAAATCCATTGCGTTTCCTTCACCTTACACTTCCCTGGATGTCCGCTCTGGGGCTGTAATGTTCACAGCACCCAAGTTTTCTCATTCTGCCGCTGATGTTCACAGCTGTTCGTTACTATGTCCATAGTTCTCACAGGGATGCAATGCCTCATTTTGCCTCCTGTAGCAGAACAATCCAAACATGTTTTAGCATCAAGTCTGTTGCAAAATGACTAAAATTAGTCCAGGATTGTCTTCTTAGAAAGATGGTACCTGCAGTTTCTGGAGTTAAACAAACCAGGTGTATTTTGCAAAATCTAATTTTATGAAAAATTAGGAAAGAAATTTTAATATTTGGAAACTGTGAATTACTGGTTTATAGTAATATAACATTGTAGTATTTCTGTTGCTGATTGGGGTGAGCAAATTATAACAAATTCTTTCTAGAAAACAGTTGAAATATGAAACAAACTTCTGTATGTGAAAAAAAAAAAATCTTGATGTGATGCAGTGCTAGAAATATGTTAGATTTCACAACAAAGTATTCCAGCTTAAATGCAAACAGGAAAAAAACCCCACATGTAAAAAAAGAACAAAGAACTCCAAAGAATTATAAGTTCTTACCCCTAGAATCTGAAGAATTCAGTTGACTAATTTTACAATTGTTCTATTGAAAAAAAATCAAATTTATTTGTCTCCTTAGTTGTAATTAAGGAAGGGGAAGAGGTGAAAAGGCAAATGCCCTGAAATGAAAATTCATAAGGCAGGTTTTAGTTTTGAGGCATCATTCGTAGTAAATCATGGAATTCAGTATTCTAGTTATAATAGAAATGATGTCAGATTTTTGTGTTTGCCTACATAACCAGCAATTCCCCAACAAACTATGGATATAAGACTAGAGAATCTAATTAGACACGTAGATCATGAAATGAATAAACTATAGCCTAGGTATTTAGGAACACTGGAGATTCAGAGCTAGTTATATACAATTTCAATTATTTGTACGTTAGTTTCAGTGATTATATATTGGGGGTAATTTGGCTTTGTGAATTTTTTAATGACTCTGAAACAAATTTTCAGTACCTGTGTTAACTGAACTGTGACACAATCCAAAATGGGGATAAAAAAGCAGGGTGGAGGATATATGAGACTTGGGTAGCCTGCATACCAATGAACAGACACAAGAGCCACTGCCGTGTGCCAGAAAAGAACAAACCGCAAACCCTGTTAGGGCCAATAATAAGAAATGGTTCAATCCAAGTGCAGGAGTCAGCTACCCAGTGAAAGAAACAAGACAGAACTGTACACTAGAAAAATGAGTGCTCTTACAAACTTGGTGAAGAACAGGTAAAGATAAAAGTGTAGGATCAAAGATTTGGGGCCTTGCTGAAAACTGAAATATGAATATCAGATGTTTTCAAATGGCCTTCGAACAGATTTCAACATTAGAACCTCATGTTTATTGCACATACCCTAAAGTTTTGTTTGAAGATAAACCTTTCTAGTTGAAATCCATACCTTATTCACTGCCTCAGGTAGCTTCTAAACAGTTCCTTGTTACCACTTTTATAGTTTGTCTGACTTAAATTTTTGTTCTTTGTGGCTCACACAGAAATGTTTGTTAGCTACCTCCTTGTTTAATTGTCCTTCCGTGGCTCATGCTTCTTGCCTTGTTGCTTTGAAATATTTTAAATATGAACCATTCTCTCCCCCTTGTTCAGATATCTCCTAGGAAAATCTGTATCCACTTTGTTGCCGAGCTGTTCCTAACTGAAGTACAGGAAGTGTTTTTGTGTTCAAGGGTTCCTTTGCTGGTTTCCCAGAGAGAAGAAATTTGGATGTAAGAAGGCATTAAAGTGCTAACTTCGGCACTGGTGTGCTTTGGTAATACCAGCAAAATTCAAGATTGTTGAAACTGTTGGTTTCAGAATAAGACAGAATAGAGCAAACCCCAACTTAAGGTTATGATTTCATATTTAGAAATACTGTTTTGTTCATAACATACTATGTAGTTCTGGCATATTCTTCAGCATGCAGAATCTAAGTTTTTTGATACATTAATAAGCTCTTGATTTACTCCAGTGGAATCTGAAAAATCAGTGCTAGCTTTAAAAAAATGTAGAGTGAAAGCATTTTACACGGTTAAAATGTATTTAGGAGAATACAGATAGGTGAGCTGCTTGTTCCAAGTGTGTTGAGCAGGTCATGGCTGAAATAGGCATCTTTCTGATCACAGCATCCTTGTGAAGCATATAAGGTTCTTCCTTAATGAACATTTTAACAGCATTTAGTACAGGCTCTGTGCTGACTCAGTTCTGAAGAAGTGTCAGAGGTAGAGGGAAAATGTGTTTTTTATTCCTTTCAGTAAGTGTGAGACACAGGTCATTTTTTTTTTTACTTCACACTATAAGTTTATTGCTGCTGCTTTCTTTTAGATTTTATATTAAGTTGATTGCTGTCTTTACTGGAAAAAACAATGTCTTGATACAAAAAGTACAAATCTTCCAGGAGTTTGTCAACACCAGAATGTTTTTTTTCTTGAATTTCAAGTTAATTGTCAAGCAATGTCAGGTTTCCAACATGTCCATAAAAGCTAATATGACTCTCTATACATATTTGACCAGGATTATGCATTTTTAATGATATCTCTCGGTAACAGTAGGCTAAAATAAGCCATTTGCTGTAGCTATTGGAAGCACTTTGGACAATTAATGTATAATGTAATTAATGTATAATGTTGTAGTATTATGGTCCTCAGTTTTGCCAAAACACCCCATAACTTTCTTCCCTATCTATTACTGATAAGGGTTGGACCTTCATTGTCCTAAGTCATTGGACCGCCTCTGCTCCAAGCCTGATTTCTGTTGAGGGGCAACAAATTTAGAAGTTGCTTGTCTGCAACAGGCCTGCAAGTTAACACCTGATGTTATGCAGAAGGTGAAAAAAATCCTCAAAACAACCCTACGCTGAACCTTGATGAGTGATTGCTCCTCACACGAAAATCCCACTGTAATGCCTACAGATGCTGTATCTCCTATAGCATGGACTTCTCTTTGTTGCATGCAGGGGATTCAATATGTATCCACTTCCTGGATATCTAGCCTCAGAATGGCCAGTCCTTGGATTTGTTTAGGTAGAGACTTCTTTATTTTACTACTTCTTCTTCCCAAAAGGGTTTTTTTCAGGTCTTTTTATTCCTGTGTGGGATAGAGAAAAATCACTCACTTTGGACCATGCCCATCACTTGCATCTGAGTCAAATAACAGTATGAAAAGGAATCCTACTCTCATAACCAGAAGACTAGAATAGTATCATCCAGATACCCTCTTTTTCCAGATTTGCCTTAGGAAATGAGGTAAGACAGGATTATGGATAGCAGGCTGTAAAAAACAAATGACTGGTTATGAGAGTTTATGACTACATATGTCTGCTTCTGGCCACTCTCCTCCATTGCCTGTAGTACCTGCTTTTTCGGCCTTGGGTTAGTTAATTGTTGGATTAATGCATTATATAAGCTCACTAGGGAAATTGGTGCATCAGAGCAGGTAGAATTGAAGAAGTAAGGCTGTGCTCCTGAAAGACTTTTTCTCTAACTTTGGCACTGGTGTGCTGTTAATCTGGCCCACAAAAGCACATGCTTATGGTTCTCAAAAGGAATTGGAAAAATATCCTGCAGAAACAAAAGATAGGGCTGGGCAGTATACCACATGTCACTCCAGTACCCTGTGTACTTTCTCTATTTATTTATTCTTTTGTTCTGCTTGTACTTTTGTTCTGCTAGAAACATTTGTTTACATTTGTGTTAAATATTTCTCAAAATATTCTGCTGAAGTGGATGCTGTCGTAAACAGTGTGAAATCAGAATCCTGAAGAATGATAAGCAGACCTCCAGAAAGATCTGGGGCCTGATTTTGGTGAAGGCTTAAGTTTAAGAAATGAAAACTTCAGTTCAAGAAATGTTAAGGAAGAAAGGAAAACCCCGAAGTTAAAAATTTAAAACCTCAGCACTAATTATGCTTGTTTCTTAGAATGCAACCTACTTCCTTCCAAAGCACTGTCCATTTTCCAAATAAAACATATTTGGAACTTTGAAGGGTTAAAAAAAAAAAAAAGTATTACTTTCCTCGTTTTTTCTTCCAGCACAGAAAATCTAGGAATTGTGTGTTTCTTGGAACTGTTCCAGGATTTTACATCAGTGGTCAGTTGCCATAGCTCTGCCACCTGAAGGGCTGTCTGCTCAGCCAGTGTGTGGAGCACATTCTGGAGCTCTAATTCACTGGTGAGACAAAGGCCGACTGGCTACAGAATAGCCAAAGCCTTCCCAAGCTCTCAGGCTCATTACTATGTGAGCTCCATCAGGACTGCAAGCTAGCATGGAATATTGACAGCATGAAACGTTGATGAGCATGCCTGCGTTTTGGCAAATTAGATTTACTATCTCATCCTATCTAATAGCCCATTTAGAGGTCTGCCCCTGAGACACATCTCTTTAGCTGAGCATCTACCATCTTCTTGTAATGTTTTTATCTTCAGTCTGAACGGCCACAGCTTTATGAATATGCTTCTTTGTGCTTTAATTTTCTTGTTGCTGGAAAAAAGCTTCTAGGTGGACATGCAGTTGCTAAGAAAAGGCAAACAAGGAGCTGCACTGAAATGTACTCCTGAACAAATCCATCAATTTATCTTTATATATATACCAACACACTTATTTTATATATGTACACACCTATATTTATACACACACACACACACACACACACACACACAAAAACGCGTTCTCCCAAATGGGTTGATGTGTACAGCATTGCAAAATAGACCTGCCATCATCCCTGACAGGCTGCTGGAAATGGAGTTGATTGAATATGACTCAGACCCTCAGTCTCATTGTCCAATTCATCAGTGAATGCACTGCAGGCTCATTGATTATATGTAAGACCAGCAGGAATGCTTGGCTTGCTTCATGGGGCTGCCTGTATTGAGCTATTATAAACACTCTTTTCTTTGCTGTGTGCATGTAAATAAGTTCAGGTCACTTAAAACTGACAGACAATTTTTTTATGAATTAAAAATAAAGAAATAGAGGGATAGTTCTTTTTGTGATGAAGTTGGTTTCAGACAGAACTGAGTCCACAGACTAAAATGGTTTTAGTCAGGTTTTAGATGTTAATATTTTGAAATAAATTTCTGACTGCTGCTTTAGATGCAGTAGTAAATTATTATTGTTTTTGTTTAGTATGAGTGACAGTGAATGTGTCTGCATGTGGGGTAGAATTTTGACTAAAATTCAAAATTAGCAAAAGATTGTAAATGGAAGTGCTTTTCCATGGGTAGCATGATGGTATACCACATGAAAAAAATCTGAAAATATTTTTCTTCTAGTAATTATGCACATGTGTATAATTAAACCTCAATTTCCCCATAGTAAACTGAAATGTTACTGTTCTCTGCCTGTAGATGTGCCTGTTCTTGGGAAAAGAAAATCACTTTTAGCTAGAAACAGTAGGGGTCGTTGCACCTTTCATTTCTGTGTCCTTGTGTCTCTGGAGAAGTTGAAATGATGGGTGGAATGGGCTTAGTCATGTCCCTTACTCAGGGAAGAATGACAGAAACCGTTTTCTGGCTGCTGTTGGTCCCACGGGGTCTATTTATTACTTCATTGTGTCATATGGGCCGCTGGCAAAGTATACAGGAAAAAAATTACTGTGTTACGCTGTGATCTTGCTACTTTCAGATGGACACCCCTGGAAAAATTGTAAAACTGTATGGACAACCGCAGCACCCGTCATTAGGGATCTGGTGGGTGTTGTGTGGTTTGGTTTGGTCGGTTTGTTTTGGTTTTTTCTTTTTATCTTTTTTCAAGACCTTTTCTGCAGAGATGTGCCACTCCTTCTGTAGTCAGAAGTTTTCCCCAGTTCTCTGGTCTTCATAAAACATTGTGTGAAGTCCGTGTCAGTGGAGACAAGAGAGTATGTAATGAAATGTTGTCAAAAACCCCCTTATCATCTGTATCCTAGTGATGGGAAAAGGAGATGGAATGTCAAGGAACATCTTATTTTTCACACCTACAAATATGAAATATGTCATAATTTTTGTTTGCTAAGCAGAAAAAATTGCAGGATGCACTTGCAATCGTGTAGTACGACAGATAACTTTTAATGTTGGCATTTTTTTAACTTAGGAATTTATTGAGGAGGGTTTTTGTAGCCAAAACATTTCATCTACTTGGGCTCCTTAGAAGCCAGAAGCCCCAGTGAGAAGGAGGAGACCAGGACTGCTATAAGGGCAGCCTGAATTTACCGAATAGGTTACAAGCTTCTTGAAACACAGTGTGCTGTTGCTGTTTGCACTGATCTCATCAGTTTGTTTACATATCCTGATTTTGCACTCTCCCTGGCCAACTTCCTGTACCTTGTGTTTCCTGAGTGTTTGTTTCAGTGCTGGTTATGCAGAGAGAACAAAGAATCCATGCAGCCAGTGGAGTTTGCAGAGCACCCTCTCCACGCCTCACTCTCATGCTGCCAAGAGTCAGGCTTTGAAAAGTGAACTGCCTTTCCACTTGTGTTTGGTGTTAAATGCCAAGTCATTAGTCTTGGGATACCCAGCTTTCCTTCTATCTCTGCTGCTGAAGGAGTGTTTGGTTTCTCGTGACTTTTAAAAAGAGTGTTCGTGCTGACTGATAGGGCCCTGTATTTTGTGTTGTTAGTTGGGGAGCTCAAATACATTTAGGTGCAGAATCTTCGAGTTGTTGACCCCATCATTCTAAATGAAATTCTCTATTCTGACTTTAATTGATCTAAGACCATCAAAGTTCTCACAAAAAACAACCTCTTGTTCACTTAGTGCTGTATTCTAGGCAGCAGGGGGAAAAGGGGAAGTCAAATATCTACCATCCTAAATATTCAATGGATTAGACAAAGGCTGCTTTTATAGAAAAAAAAAAAATCTGTGTTCATGATGTGTCTATTTTGCCATATTATTAATTTTTTACCCTATGTTACTACTCAGGATTTGTACATAGCTGAGCCTTTCAGAAAGGCCAAGTGTCTTGGTGAAACCATGTTAGTAAATTCTGCAGGTTGAATTGTGTGTTGTGTATCCAAGAATTTCCTGTCATCTGTTAAAGTGCAGTATTCTGGACTATTCTCATACTGCCATTGAAATCAGAACCTGAGGTGACAGGCTTCCTAGTTATGTTTTTGCCACTTTTTATTATTGTTATTTTTAAGCTGCTGGTTGCCTGAATTTTGTGAATTGCTTTTGTTCTCTTTAAATATGATTAAATTTCTAGTATTTGACCTGCTTGAAATTTGACAAAACAGAAGAAATTAAATGCTGCAAATAGACAATTCTGCACAATCGTCATACTTCAGAATTTACAGTGCCATAAATACCGATTTCTCTTACTGAATTGGAAAGGTGAATGGAACTTTGAGAAGCTTTGGCAACCTTCCGAGGAACTGCTGAACATCCATGCATTTAGCAGAGGTGAACCCAAATTTCAGACACTTTGAAATTTCCTGCTTAAATGAAGGGCATTAAATCCAGTGCCCCATGGAGTGGAGAAGCTGTGTTACTGAGTGCATTGAACTATTTGGCCTGGGCAGCGGGGATGCCTCCAGAGTGGCCCAGAGCAGAGTCTTCAGGAATCAAGCTGTTGTCATGGCTTCAGATTCCTCCCTAATGTTCCGTTCACAATAGCAGAAGGATTAAGTGTTTCAAGGAAGGGCTTGAAACTGAGTTTGTGGTGAGATGGAGAAAGGGGGTGCAGAACAACCTCTGCTGGCTGCTTTCCAGCAGGGAATATACATAATGGCAAATGATGTCATGTAGTGGAGAATGCAGAAAAATTCTTTAAACAGCAAATGAAGAATAGACACTTGCTGAAAACCATAAAGAGATAGGTGTCATGAAAATGTGTGTGTACACACATGCATGCATGTTTATAATGTTTCTGGCTTGCCAGTTTCCAGGAAAGCAGTAAGAGACAAAAACATTTCTACACTGCCAGTGACTGTGGCAGCAGTAGGAAATGGGCAGAAATGGATGAATTTGTTTAGCCTCTGCTTCCTTCAAGCTTTTCATTACTGTATTGTAGATTACTACAGCAAAAATGTGGTTCAGTTAAAAAACTGACACTAAACAAAGCCAGATGTACTTAAGTAGCAAAATATCCAGAAGAAATGACTTAACTCATAAGCTATGTGTGGATTAATGTAACTCCCTGATCCTCCCCCTACCCAATATCTCTATCCTCAAAGAAATTCAAAATCAAAACAAAGCAGAGGAGGAAAAAAAAAATCTCAAACCCATAAAAACTAAGACTTGCAGCCAAGCCAATCACCGTAAGGCAATTTGCTAATGGTTTTGGCAGAAATGATCCTGTTCAGCTTGTCTTCCTGCCATGCTAGAAAGCAAGCATTTATCCATATGTGAAATGTTTTATTTCATCTAACAATATTTGAATATGTTTTCTCCTTTTCCCTGAAATATGAGGGGTGATCTTAATTTCACTGTTATAGCAGAGAAAGAAAAAGTTACTTGAAAAGCAACACACTGTTTATAGTTTAGAGAAACCTATTGTTATCTCAAGTCATAAGAGTACAACTTAGAAGCAGCTGGAATGTTTCCAAGCTCTCAAAATATATTTCACATATCAGATCATGTGTTTGTACTATGAAAATATATGAAACTTTCTCAGAAAAATTTACTCAGAGCAGTAAATGTGAAAAAGTCACAAATACTGGCAGTGATAGGGACTCCGTTGCCATTCTGGACCTTTCTGTTGTAGAAAAGAAGAGAAATATAAAAATTTACTGTCATTTTTACTGTCAGAAGTGTTTATACACAGGTGTGTCACAATTCTTGTTGTGAGGAATTGTTCAAATTACATTTGGGCAGTGGAGAATGTGACCTCTGTTGTAACTCATTAAGCCTGCAGAGAAATTCATGTACATTTAATATCCGGAGCTTGACATGATGGCTCCCAGATGCTCAGAGGAGAAAGCCCCTCAGATGATGATACAAAGAAAGAATGGAACCCTAAAAAATGGTTTTAGTTTGGGATTTATTTTATTTTATTAGAATTTTAAAGCTGTAGTTTATTTCAGTTAATTTAATTACGTGTCAGGAGAGTTAGTTTGTTCCATGTATCTATACATCTCAAGAGGCTCCAACAAGTGTACTGGACTTATTCAAGGGGGAAAGGGCTGGAATTCAAACCTATTTTTGCAAATCTAATCGGTTGTAGTCTTCTGTTGACAGAAGTAAATGTTTCTTTAGTGCATAGGTATTTCAGTAGGTTCAATTATTATTCTTACTTCTGATGCTTAATTGGCCCTCCTTAGGTTAATTAGAAGGGAAAAAAATTACTAATTGGTTTCTTCTTCTGGGAATGTCTTTCTGTAGATTTTTTTCCTCTCCTATTCTGTCAGAGTCTACTCCTTGCTTTCGTATTCTGTGTACTTCTGTGGTGGGCATATACATATGACTGGAAGATGATACGTCTCTAACAGAAAAAAATTGCTTTGTACAGTAACTCAGACATCTTATTTTATTAAATTTGTTATAGGAGGTACTAGCTACATGCAAAGAAGAAAGTAATATGGGGAAACTGCTTTAATGTTGCATCAGAGGGGAGGAGAGGACTAGACTGATGCAGAAAATCACTTAAATGAGTACAATTGTACCATTTGAATAATTTCTAGTCACTTGCATGTCCTCTACTCAGACTGCATTTCTCTCCAATCTCCTTGCTTTTCATATACTTGTTCACTTGAGAAGGGAAAATTTGACTAGGGAGAACTGCTGGTGCTAGACTCCTTTTGGCAAAAACAAATAAATTGATAAGTCCAAACTGTTGCTTCTAAATGCACGTGAGGACTCTGGTGTTAGCAGCTGGGTTGTTGCTGGTATAATGTCCCTCTGTAAATTCATTTAAAGGTACTAATTAAGAAGAAACAATTATGACATAACTGTACATGCACCAAGGCAAAGGGAGGGAGATTGCCAATATCAGAATGTATTATTTAAATGAAAAAAACAGAAAAGAAGTAGTGACTGATTAAAATATTGTGATCCCTGCTGTGTCTCATTTCCTAAACCCAGGATATTTTGTCTGCTTTAACATCTGGTTTTATTCTTTATTTTTTTAGCTCAATACAGAAATCCTATAGCTACTTTTGATTTCTGACAAGTATTGCCAGGTATTTTTTAAATTTTCACTTTAGTTGTTGTTTAGAATCAGCAGTGTTGTTTTTTGCATATCCATTTGAATAAGGAAATACAAACCTCTGATTTTTCCTTTAAAATGTCTCCATGGCATTTGGCTTCCGAGTTTAATGTGATGAAGGAGGTCAGCTTCAAAGGGTTTCATGGATTTTGACTTTCTAGTTAGCATAAGAAAAAGAATGGTAAAGATGGTCAGAAGCTGTAGTATATTTATTTTTATTCTGTGACAAAGGAGAGGCAGAAGCTGCTATTCACTTTTTATTTAAAAACTAAAATGTGATTTACTTTCATTCCTGTAACTTCCATTTTTTATACTGAAGATGCTGTTACAGCGCTACAGTGCAAGTACAATGTTTGTGTGTGTAAGACAGGGAGTTTATCTTGTAGTGCAAGATCCATAAACATCTTGGTAAGAAAAGGGAATTTTGAAACAAGTTTCCTTCCACAGAACTTTGTGCATCTCTCCTTTTCCTGTCTTTTGCCATCTGGTAATGTCTGTTCACAGGTCTTGTCCTTGTTTTGCAGCAGAATCCTTTCTTCTTCAGTTTACTTCCAGTTTTTGAGGGATAGTGTAAAAGAGTAGTAAGTGTCAAAAATGGTAGCAGTACTGGAAAGGGAGAAGGAGGTGCCACCACACCATTATCTTGCATGTCAATCTGCCTCTCGTCTTCATGTTTTCAGTCTCACCTAACTTCTGAACACTGATTATCTAAGCAGTTGCTTGGACAGAAGCCTTGCTTTACAGCAGTGAGCTATTGGAGGTGTGTGTCTTATCACTGAAAATGGAGAACCTGCAATAAATTTTAAGACAGATGGGGAAATGATAGAAATGAACCATAATTTTTGTTTGCTCTTCACAGTGAGGTTTTACCACTTGCTGAGACATTTTCTCTTGCAGGGGCTTAAGATAATAACAGCATCACTATGCTTTTTGCAAAGGTAATATTTGATGGATTTGGTGGGACAGAGAAAGTGGTTCTAAAAAACAATGAACATGACAAATCATTCACGTTTTCTTACTTCACTTTAAGGAAATGTTCTGTGCCCTGTAGTTTTTTGTTTGTTTGTTCTTTTTTTTGGTGGGGGGAGGGGTTTGATGCTCTGTGAAACACTGTGATGCAAACTTAAGCTTTCCAGATTTGCAGTTGTACTCAGTGGTCCTTCTGTGGGTCCCTTCCAACGTGAAGTATTCTATGATTCTGTAACGGCAATGCAAAGCTTGGTTCATGTTGAAATATCTGAGAATTCAGTGATGATTTAGAATTGTGAGTTTCTATCCTGTTTAATATAAAATGAAACTTGCTAGAGGGACCTGAAATATGGCCTACCCCAGAGCAGAAGAGATGGCTGCCTTTTTTCTCCTTCTACAGCTTTTCTGTGTCTTCTGTATCAGTACTATTAGCAGTTAACTACTGTTTACTAGCCAGGGAACAAGTGACTTGCTCTTTTGAGCTGTTCCCAAATGTGCAGGAAAAAAGCCCCAACATTCTGATCTCAGGTAGATTGGATGAGATAATGAGCAGGATAAAAATAAATTAAGCACCATTGGTAACAGTACTTGTCTTGAATGCTACTGTATGCAGGACAAGTCACAGTTTTAGTAAAATAGAAAAAAGTCTTCTTGGAGGTGAATAGTTGACCTCTTTATGTGTGTGTGTGTGCTGTGAATGATACAAAAGACTGATATAACAAAAACTATTTCTTTGATGTTACACAAATGCTGCTTATCAGGAGGGGTCTAAAAGACTTAAATTCCCTCGAACTATGGTTTATTTGTGCTTCTATTTATTCTTCAGTATCTGTGAAGAGGTGTTTTTATTATGACTGTCATCTGTAAGAGGTGGATTTTCCACTGAGTGACATGTGTAACTTGATCTAGCAATCTGGCAGTTTAAAGCATGAAAATACAATACAGTTTAAAATAAGCAAAAATATCCTATTGATTTGAACCATTAGAAAATGATCCAGATGAACAGTATGAGCTGACACATTAGAAACTTGGTAGAGGTCAGACTTCAAAGTCAACATGTTAAAATTTTCAGCATCAAACCAAATAATCTGGTTTGGCTTAGACCAAGTTCATTAATAGGAAGAGAAGTTAATTGGCTTTTCAAGCTTGAATTTCCTTCTTCCATGTATTGCTGGATGTGCTGGGTGCTAGCTAAAACTTTTTGTAGTGATGTTCTCTTTCCAGCCTGAAAGGGGCCTCTGTCTTTTCTTCTCATTTCAGGCAAAAGAACAGTCTGTTGCTATGCTCTTATTGTATTTTCTAAGCTACATGATTTTAGTGTTTTTAAAGCACTGAAATCCACTGCCAAAGACCTGTTGGTGCCTTTTCTTTGTGGCAGAGGTAACAGGTAACATGCCCTTCTTTTCCATCCTCAGTCATTCTAGACTTTTGCTGTTTATGTGTTCTTGTAAAGGGATCTATATAACCAGTAGATGTGTGGTTTAAGAGGTTTCTGAATCAGTTTTGCTGCTTTTGTCTTTCCCCCCCTGCTCTTCTCTGGGGCAGAGAAATGAAGCGCTTGGTTCTGGCATTTGAAGCTGTTCCCGCCCAGAGGCTGTACTGGCCCACAGCACCCCCTCACCCCTGCATGGGAATTTAGACCATGTTGCAGGTATGAAATGCTATTTTAGAAATGACGGCAAGGCGAGCTCGGTGCTCTTCAATAGAAGAATCAAAAAATAATAAGGAATGTAAGAAGTTCGAACATCAATCATTAATATGAGGCAAAAGTTTTCCTGAAATGTAATGGAAAGTGATGCTGCAATGCTGTAGCCCCATGTGTTTCTTCAGAAAAGTAATAGTACAGCCTGCAAATAATTACCATAGCACAGAGCAGAAATATGCAGTTCTGAATTCTAAACATCCTGTGTTTAATATTTCTTCACTTAAGGCTCAGGTGGCTCCAGGAGGAGACCCTGGCACAGCTGCATGTGGGGCTGGGGTTACAGTCTGAGGTGGCCGCCCTTACCTGTGGCACTGATCACAGGCCGTGCGTCATGGCCTGGCGACACGCCGTGGGGACAAAGGGGGGCCTCCCCAAGATTTTCATGAAATAGTTGTGGTTTAAGCTTGCTCCCAAATCCTGAGCCACGGTGACAGCTGCCATCATGTTGTCTTTTGCCACACGGCAATAACAAACAAAGTATCCCTCCGAAAGTTACTCTGAGGGGAACTGTGACAGGAACAATGCCAGGAATCGTTGTTCTGATATGTGGTGATGGAATTGCACATCTTATGCCTCTGACACCTTTTCAAACTCTAATGAATGCAATCGAATGTATTTTGGGACAGAAGGGAAAGTGTAAGTTTTATTCATGACACAGATCATTCTATTCAGATGCTCTGTAAAAATGTCATTTGTGTTATTCTGTTGTGGCACAAATTTAAGTTCTGCTGGATCCCAAACCTTGAGGTTGAAGGGAAGCACAAATGTACATGAAAGTACATGTTTTGCTATTTAGTCGACAGTCATTTTCAGGGAGCTCTGCTCATTTAGTGTGCAGGTTAGGTCAGTGGACCCTGAAGGGACATAAATACAAAGTTTTAAGTGAAGCAAAGTTTAAGGATGGAAGAATTTTTTTGAAAATGGTTCTTTATTTTTCATTTTCTCACTCGTACAACAGCAAGCAATACTGTTTGTTTCAGATTACAGATGAAGTAAATAAAGATAAAAGACTTCTTTTAAAATGGTTATAGAGTAGTGTATGTAGTACCAAAGTGCAAACACCATGTACTCCAGACATTTAAAATTGCTGATATTTTGCTATTGATAGCGGCAGTACAACCAGGCCTACAGGCTCTCTGCCTTGTCAGTGACAACTGTGATAAAATACCCTCAGGTTTGCTTCCTGTGTTTTAATTCAGAGGACAGGAGTCCTGTTTACCTCTTTTGATATCACAGTTTCTTGCTTTATAAGGGCAAAAGAATTAAATGAGTAAGATCTGTCTCTTCTTTCAGGCTGGATTTGAGTTCTCAGAAGGTACTAATATCCCTTCTGTGTAATAGAAGTATCTCTAAACTTTAGTTTCCTTAAACTTTCTACAGTATTTGGCCGATAAACAATTCTTGAATTAAATCTTGCCTAGTGTAGGAATGCAAACATATACTTGCAATGGCATTCAGATATATTGGGGTCTTCATATTTCACTTTTTGAAGTTCCTTATTATATTGCTGCCTTATTCTCCTATTGTATTGGAAATCAATTAATTGTGGGTTCAAGTGGATCAAATGATCATAAAAATGTCTATCACATGTTGCCTGTTTTAACCAAAATAATAAACATAAACATAAACTTGCACTAATAGTGCAAGTGCACTATTGCACTTGCAAAATCTCTCTTGCAAAAGAGATGCCGAATTCAAACTCTGAGTGGATTGGCAAGGCCAGCACTCCAGGTGCTGTACAGCTCCCCAAGGCAGAAGGAGAGGGTGAGTGGCAGAGTAGGCAGGAGTAGCATAGTATGCCTGGGAAACATCCGTGACTAACCTCTGCTGCTTGCTTCATTAGGCTTTGAAAGTTTGACTGTATGTTTTTTTGTTTTCCCACACACATCAGGACTTCAGTGGAAAGAAACTGTTACCTTTAGATTTTGTCTATCTGAAATGGAAGAAATGTGTTAGGAAAAATGAGAAGAAGGAGTACCACAAGGAGAATTGAACATAGCAGTACACAGCTTTTATTTATCCCAGCAGCTGGACCTGAGTGCACCGACAGATAATGTATTCTTGAGGAATCAGGCTGCCTAGAAGCAGGTTGAGATCTTCTTATACTTTTCTTAAGGAGTAAAAAAAAAAAAAAAAAAAAAAAAAATTT
>VZRN01004407.1:4563913-4710110 GCA_013397935.1 Dasyornis broadbenti | reverse complement strand
AAGTATTCTTGTCTTTTGATGTATCTCAGTAATTTTATGTAGCATGTGTACCATATTTTGTGTTATAATCCTTTCACTTTAAATGAGACTGTAATTTAGCATGAAAATATTCTCATATGCTTAAAAAGCATTCTGTGAGACTTCCAGTGATGTAAAGCATATGTAATCTAGTAAGGAAATCTGATCATATTTTGGCAAAGGCTGTAGGATTACTATTCACTGAGTAACAAAATGTGAGTTACATGTAGAGTTTCATACAAAGTTAAATGCATCTCCGTGGAATAACAGGGAGAATATTCCACATTCACCTGTGGAATTCTTCTTGCAGTTTTATATGTTGTACACAGAAAACAGGTAATTTACTCAATCCCAAGTTTGATGTAACTTTTTATTTCCAGTAAATAAAAATTTGTGAAAAATAGGAACATAGGGGTTTTTTGAAGGTTGTAACTGGGGGGAAGGCACTGCATGTTGATTTTATAGTTTTATGTGGGCATATAGGAGTAGCCTGTGAAAATTTCTGCTTTCAAGTAAATGTTCCTACATTTATAAAATCAACTGGGGAGAGGTAGCTATAAATGCTACAGATCTTTTTTTCCATAACCCTGATTGATATGAGGCTGTAATGAAACAGCTGAAAGGGATCAAACCATGTCAATTTTACAGAACTATCCAGTGTTTACAAGTGAATAAACACTGAGAAGTACCTATCTGCAGTGCCCCAGCATATAATCTCTTTTGCACTTTACAACTCAGTCAGAAGATAAGTCGCTAAGTCAGAATTCTACTGCTGTGGCTGATTACTTCTAAAACACTAAGGAAGCTTAATTATTTGCATAAATTCAAATCTAACTATTCTTCTAATCAAGGGATTCCAAAGATGTTTTTTCATCAGCAGCGTTTAACTTGAGTGTGGCTATTCTCTAAAGTCCTTTATATCTTTGTGACACTTCAGAATGTGTTTATCATACCAGGATCAAAGCTCAAGACCTGTCTGAGTTTTCAGTAAATTTGTAAGTTTTGGTTGGTTTTTTTATGTTTCAGTTGAATTTGGGCCTCACAACCATACCCTTGACTTGCTGACAGTGGCACGAATGCAATGAATAGTACCAGGACTTTATAATCTTTATATAACTTAATATTTTTATAATCTTTTTATTATTGTCTGTAGTTTTTGCTTTACACATCTTCCCTCAGCCTTCTGTAACAGAATGATTTCTGTTTATTGTGTGTGTACCACAGTTATTTCTGTCTGGTATGAAAACTGTGATAAGAAAGATGATATTATTTGCGATTAATTTCATATTAAGTAAATGAGTCCTTTAGAACACTAGCTTGAACCAAATAGCCCAGAAACGAGGTGGATAAAGTCAGCCTGGGACATGTTTGATCTGCATGTGAAGCGGGCAAATATTTCCCCGGCACTTACCTTTCAGTACAAGCTCAGGTACCATGAGGCTTGGTTGAACAAACACACAAGGGAAGCACCTGACAAGCTAACCCTGTAAATCCTGGCTGTTCAGAGAAATTGTTCAAGCAAATACATGCACCCTGCTCCGTGAATACCTATAACCTGCATCTACTTCGGGATGAAAGAAAGGATTCTTTGATCAAATACACAGGATTGCCAGCTTGCCATCTGGAGGGAGGTCACACTCATGTTTCCTTTTGTGCTAACAAGTATAAATCCATGAACTTTGATGCAGTTGGGGTTTTCCTACCAAAGCATGCTGGGAAAGCCTTGATCTCATGAGTCTAATATCAGGGTTCTGTAACACGTGCAGGGCAGCTAAGATAAAATAGGATTAAGTCCCTAAATGAAGTTTATACTGGGGGCAAAATTTGTCAAGATTGCTGTGAAATAGAATAATTAAAAAAAAATTTCTTATGCACTGAAGGTAATTTTGCAGTTAAGGGGTTTTGTAAAAAGCAGACTTCCAACTGACTAAAAAACTGTAAAACATTCTCTCATGTTTTTGTGTTCAGATAAACAGAAATTTCAAAAACAGCTTCCTAGAAGCCTCTGTGTTCAGTGAAATCTTAATACCACTGAAATCTTAAACAAAACAAATATGTTAAAATTTGATGGGTTTCTTTTTCAAAATAACCTTCAGCCATTCAACCAGCTCATCTTGTTCAAATATCTCACTTATTTCAACTTTAAACACTAGGCAATATCTCATGATGACAGAAAGAATAGGGAAGAAAGCCAGTAAAACTCTTTAATGAGCAGAACTTAAAGGGAATAATTAAAACTATGGGTTGCGTGACTGTAAGGAAGCATGAGGAGAGAGACAGGAGAGAAATAAAGAAAATATATGGAGGGTGAGTGGAGAGAAAGTAAAGTGGCAGAGGTGTATGCCAAGAATAAATGCTAGAGATGACTGTCTATCATTCCACCACAGATGTTCTGTCTGAAGAGGTATAAAACATAACTCAGGAATTTCAACAGATAGTCTTCTACATGTTTTTCTTGTTATGATATTACATTTAATCCTTGATAATTTGATAAATCTAAAATTATGTCATTTTACATCTCTTATAGTAATTTAGTAGAAAAGCATATCTGAGCTGCTTTTGTATCTAACCCAATGCTTGCATCTGGGTTCCATAGTTCCTTTGACCTTTGTGGATTATTTTTTTTTCCCCTCATTTCTTACACATTGTCATATAACCGTGGCATAAAAGCATGGGAAAAGAAAAGAAATCTTATCAAAAGCAAGGGAAAGGGAGGAGAGGGTCTGTAGGCAGATGCTTCCAAGACAGAATGGGAAATACTTTTTTCTAAGATTTACAACTGGCTTTCACATAAAATGGTTCATCTAAGTCAGTGCTAAACGTGGGTGAACATGCAGAGATGCACACAGACACCTCTGATCTTTTCCTCCATTTCCTGTCTGCTGTTATACAGCCATGCGATAAGCAAATTTATAGATTTGAGGGGAAGTAGTTTCTTTCCATATTCCTGTAGTCTTCTACATATTATTGTTCTGTTTTGGAATGGATGTTTATCGATAACTATGTTGATAGTCAGAAAAATGTATCTGCAGAGAGATGAGAAATATAATTTCTGTTTAGCTTGTTTAAAAATTAGGATAAAGAGTCTCTCAAGAATAGTGAAGTCCATCACTTTGCATCTCATGCTGGAAATTGAGAATTTATGCAGATTTTTGTTCCAATGGTTTTGATCAGAACAGGCATCTTCGTGTGGATGCTGAGGATTCTACATCTCTGCTGACATTTTAGCTCCTTAGAGTGTCTTTACTCTGACATTGAAAATTTTGCCATGGTTCGTCTTACCTTAGCATCATCTAGTATGTGTGTATGTGTATATATGATAGTATCCTTATTCTTTGGGTTTGTTTGGTTTTTTAAGTCCTTTTCCCAAAGTTTTAGGAGTGCAAACTCTGACATTCAAGCCTGGAAAACAAAAAACCAAAAAACCCCAAGTGTATGTGTGCAGTTTTTTGTCAAGGATATGCATGTTTACCCTGCAGTTACCAGGTGCTGTATCAGAGCAGCACTGAGATGGAGCTAACACTGTCTGCCTCCTGGCAGTCGTACTGTTTCCAGATCCAAGTTGGTTTATGGCCATCTATCTTAATGTGGAAACTGTGTCATTATACTTGTTTGACCAGAAGTCATCCCTTAGCTTGAGGACTGTTTGTGACACTGTCCTGTATGTGAAAGTGGGCAATAGAGCAGAGAAGGAGGTAGTGCTTCAAACAGTTCCCTCCCTTTCTGCCAAAACAGGTGTCCAGGTAAACACAGGACATCTGGATCAGTCAGGGGAAAGCAGTAAAATATTGCTTTCTGAAAGCAAAGTGGTGTTTAGTTTGTTGTTAGTTCTCTGTGCATAAAGCCAGTTAGCTCAATGGCTTCAGTTCAAAAGCCTGGCAGGAATTTAGCTCTGCTTTATGTGATTGGTCTTCTCTAATATCTTTCAGATAAGGTTGCTGATAGGGATAACTCTCGTAATTGCTCCTTCTCTGACATCAATATAAATCTACCGTTCAGCTAAGTTAAGGACACAAACCCAGAATGCTTGTTTTTAACAAGAGAAGTTTGTGGTAGGTCTATGCCAAACTATATACTTCACTTTCAACCACCTGCAACATATATTAAACATGAATTACCCAGAAATGAAAAGGTATAAAAGCATGAAATATTTAAAAGCATAAAATTTTGATCTTGTCTTTTAGGAGTAGAGTATACCTGCAAGATGGCAGGAACCTAAGATGTGAAACTGTGAAACAGTTGGCACGCTTTTTTGCCTGAGAGCAATAACAAAATAAACAACCCCCCTCAAAAATCCAAACATAGCAAACCCCAAAAATAAACTAATGTAATGTCTGGGAACTTGCCCAGGACCTCTTGACCTTGTAAGTAAAATGAATACTTTTAGAAACTAGTAGCAATGAAGAATACTTCAAGATTTACTTCAAGATTTAAAATTGTAGGGTTTTTAGAAGTTTCTATTATCAATATAGTCCTAGAAACCTGACTGCACAACCTGACAAAATTATTCTGTCCTAATAACTGATTTAAAATAATTAGTCTGTTTTTCTTTGATAGTACTAGTTTACCTTTCTAAGAGCTATACAATATATTCGTAAGTAGTGAAATCATGCTATTAATTAGACCTAGGCTGGTAGTGTGACTATGAAAAGGGTACTTTGGGCAAGAAAAATCTTTCATTTGAATGTAGTAGTAAATGATTATTTCTAGCCAAATTTCTGGTAACACATGCTTTTGCTATTCTAGTTAAAAGAAGCCCTCTTGAACTGCTCGGTCAGACATCACTTGAGCCTTATGTTTGATGAAAATTCAAGTTTGCTCCAGACATTAAAATTCTATGTATTTAGAGTGTACTTGAGGCTGAAAGTCTCCCAGCTGGGCTTATACTACAGAGTTGAGGCATTTTGATGAAAGTTCCTGCACTTGTCATACTTAAGCTGGAGTTGTTGAAATTACTTTCGTGCAGAAATTTCACGGAAGAGTTTTGTAGAAAGGTAGAGTATGTGACAGTCACAATCATTACAGTTCTTTTTAAAATCTCCAGGGGTAATACTGAAGGAGAATGGAACTGTGGAAATGGCACCATGGCTGTTGAGTGTGCTGAGTTTAGGACCACTGGCTCCTGGTCGTTTTGGTTAACACCACAGAAGTTCTTCAACAACCTTCCTCACAATAAAATGTTCCAGGAGATGGAATGCTGTATTGTGAAAATCAGCAAATATGAAGATAATTCGTGAAAGAACTCTGCAAAAGGTATGATTTTTCTCTTCTATGGCTGATTTTGCTTTCCTGAACACAGTATGATACAGTGTTAGTGCTCTTGCTAATTGCCAGTTGAGCAGGAACTCTTGTTAGAAAATGGGAGGAAAGGAAAAAAAGCAAAGACAAAGTAGATTTTCTTTAAAAATCATGTAATCTGTCGTGGGACAGGACCTCATCTCAGTCCCTTAGAAGGCTAACATAAATGTGGTACCATTTCTGGAAATGCTAGAGTTCCTTTTATATTTACTTTTCCCTCTTTTTCTTCTTAACCACAATTCTTTTGAATGTGTTTTCTGTTAAGAGTTGACATTTCTCCTCTGCATGACTTCAGTTCCTGGTAGTTTACTGTGTGATCTCATAGCTGCAGCTGAATAAGCTTTAAAAACGCTACTTTGCCTTTAACTTAGGATTCTATCTTTCAAAAGTTCCATTAAGTTCTAATTTAGAAGAAGAAAAATATATGGGGGAGGCAAAATAAGCAGAAGTATATAAAAACACTGTTGGAAGTTCCAGAAGGCAGCTGAGCAAGCTCCTAGTTTTTATTGCTAGGACATAGCACACATATTTGAAGAAAACAAATAATCAGATATTGTGCATAGGAGTCTGAGCTGTAGAAAAGATGGCATTTTACCATGCACTGCAGGCTGTGAAGCACACAGAGCTTTCCATAGCTGGGTGGGAAGCTAGGCAAATGTGGTTGGTGGCTGTGAACCTGCTGAGGAGGAGGCAGTGTAACCTGCTAAAGACATTCAGTTGCTTCTTGTAGACAACAGTTATCTCCCAAGTCCTTAACTTGGGAGCTAGCGGGGGGTGTTAATGATATTTAATAAGACCAATAATGCTTCTTTTTCTCCCTAAGCCATTGGTAAATGGCATTCCTTTGAAACATTGTGATGAAGCATTTTGTTGTAATTGCTTGCAGTGCTAGTAGATATTAAGCAGAACATCAATGACTGAATTCAAGCAGACTGAATTAAAAACAACAGTGTTTTGGAGAGTTATTTTTAGCCTGTGTAATTGCATTAATTGAATTTGCCACATGGCCGGGGAGCATTTGTACATGTGGGAATAGAAGTCAGTGACCAAAGTAAGTAGGAAGAGGGAAAGCTTCGTGAACCGGATGAAAACACTGTGAAACTTTACAGCTTCATTGCTTATAAAAGTAGTCCCTATTCATCTGCTTGGCCATAATGATGTTGGTAGTGAAAATGTTTCCAGGATTGGACCTTCAGTTGAGTAATTTTGTGTTTTCTAATATCAAGAGTTATTATTTTAATAGACCCTCATCAAGAAAAGTTCTGCCAGTCTGTTCATAACATAACAAAACAGTAGAGAAGACAAAAGCATGAATCTGTATCATGAAGGATAAGATATGGAAGTGGGAACTAGAGATGGAAATAATTTCTGACTGTGCCATGGCTCGTGTGTAATCCTGGGCAAATCACCTAGTTCTTACATAGAATAGAGACTTAAATTTATTGGTAAATAGTTTTCTAAGTCTAGTAAACAATCTCATTATTCCTCTGCTTTCTTGTGAAATGGAAATAATAGTATTCCTTTTGCTCATCAGATAGTTGGAATACTCATGTGATAGGACGTAAGGAAATGTCTATGTGCAGTCCTTAAAATGAGAAGTACTTTTGGAAATAAAGAATGGCAAAACCAGTGTCTCTATCTATCTTAAGCTTTATGCCTGCTTCTTTCTTTTATTTTTTTTTTCTTTTTCTTTTTCTTTTTTTTCTTCCTGCCTGGTTTCAGGGGCTCAGTGCTGCAATGAATGGAGCTTTCTAGGGAATGCAGCTGTTCAGTCCTAGAATTAATATGCAAATTCTCTTCTCTTACTGAAACAGGGGACGAAGATGGAACATAGCTGTATTTTCTCTAATCAACATATTCCCTTTTTCATCTGGAACTACAACAAAGCTGACTGTCAGCCACACAAATAATGGAATATTTATTTTTGCAGAAATAAACACTTCCATAAGCACACATTTCTTGAAAGCTTTTACTGACCAACCCAAACAATATTTTAGTTCAATGAAAATATATATATTTAGAACTATTCACTCACAAATCTCTCATGCTTTTTCAGTAAAATAAATAGAACAAACTAAATGCACTGGTAGAATACTAATTTCAGCTGCAGAAGCATAGTGCAGAACAGCAAAAGTAACTATCACTGGATTTTTTTGTAAAATGCCAATTCATAGATTGGAACCACCCCTGTTGTCAAAGTCCCATTCTGCCCTCAGATTCCCAGATAGGGGTGTCACAGAATCAGCTCGAGTCTGATTGGTATGCCTGATTCCCCACAGGACAAAGTGAGTAAAAATTCTACCCAATAGGAATAACGAGATTTTACAGTTTTCTCAACACACATGTAATTCAACAAAATGTGAGATGATGAGAAATTGGATGCTCTCTTTAATTTACCCATATAAATAGACAACATTTCAAGATTTTAGATACCAAAGGTCAGCAAGTGAGCTGTCCAGAGGGGATTAGTGATTCCCTAGAGCTTTAGCAGAGCAGAAGAAATGGTACAAGTTGTTGTTTTGAAGATTGCTTTTGATATTGCATAACATACACTTAGATTGAAAACTACGTATTCTGAAACTAGTGTGTGATGGGCCCTGTGTGCCTTTTTACTAATGCCTGATTTAGTTTGTTCCCTTTTAGCCTGGCAGACACATCTTTACATTCTGCTGCAATTTCTTTGGACAGTTTGAGGCAACAGTGAAATAAAACTTCAGCAAAGAACACAGGACAGGGTTAAAGCTAAAAGCAAGATCCTAAAGTCAAAAGCAAGAACATGAAATCAATAAAGCAAGCTATTGGGAAACAATGTAAGGATTGAGGCTGGAATTGGAGGGTGGGCTGACCTAAGTCAACTTAATCAATAGCTTGGCTGCTGAGTTAGGAATAAACAGAACTATTTGTAGGTGAAGAAGAAAAATGTGACAATGGAACCTTAACTTCTAAGATATATCTAGGCCAAGTAACCTCTGCATTGAAACAATGCAATTTGGCACAGTCCTAAATGGCTGAATGCATTAGCGAATGTGATCTATAAGCTGGAATTTGTAAAGCTGAAGGATAAAAGTAGTCCTGTAACAGACAAGACACCCCTCAGTTGAAGGGATAAAAACACCTGATATTTCAATCAAGCATACTGTGTATGGCATGATTCAAATTATATTAAATGTAACAGAAGTGTTTTATTAGACTTAAAATTCGTGTCTTCAATTCCGTCCTCTTAGGAGCCTTTCACAAAAAACTTCAGATAGTGGTGACACATTAGGTGATTCTTTCTTTCTCCTTGTAGAAGTGCTGTATAAAGAAATAGATAAGACATACTGAAAAAAGATAAACAAAACAAATGAAATTGAAGATGCCTGAAAGATAGTAGGACAGTAAGATAAAATGTGAAGTAACTTTTTGAACTGCCTTCCTTGTGTCATCAAGACGATAATATTCCCAATTTAATTTTTTCACCTAATTCTAACAAAGTTAATTTTTGATTCACTTTTGTAATCTATAAGCCACCCTTACAAGATGTGGTGCTTGTGACTGTTGCTGTCATGTTTATGGGATATCTGGTTACTTTTAGATCCTTGTTAAGTATGTGCTGAGCAGTTAACTCAGGTTTGTTGGCAGATTAATTACATTCGTTTGCAAATCTGTGGGATTGTGGCCTATTTCTACTCCTTGGAAAGTTCTGTCTGCATTTTGGTATTGATCACGGGAATAGAGTAAACACACAAAAAATAGATGTTCCTGTTCTCCCTCAAGGAGCAGAGAGAGCTCCTTAAAAACACGCCAGCTCTTAAATTTGTGACTCCCTTAAAGTAGCATTTTCTTGGGATGCAGACCCAACTGTGAGTAGGAAATCTGTCCGCACATGTAGTAGTCAGAGTTCATTTTCTTTTTCTAGGCACTAAATCAAGCCACTTCACAAAATCTCAGTTATCTGCAAAACCTTTAGCCGATTAAGATCTTTACCCAAACAGTTCCCACCAGGTAGTCTCAGATGCAATCTCTAATTTGCCTTCTGAAGTTATAAAACTGCTCCTTTATAAACTGGGCAGCTTTTATATTTCATCAGACTGGATGTCTAACTTGCATGAAAATTGGTGATAGTGAATGTGATGATAAGGCTTTGCCAGCTAAATCTTTCATGATACAGACATGCCACTTGCAATACTATTTAGTGTTTGAGATGAAGGTCAGTGAAGTGTTTGGGAAAAATCTTTCTCACGGTCTCAGCCACTTCTCTGTGCACCCAGAGCAGCTGTCAACACCCAAATTGCCTGTTAGCTCCAGGGAGATGGGCACCCAATGAATCCAAAACAAGTAACAGTTGGGGGTTTTTTGTTTTAGTTTATTTTAGTTTGTTTTTTTTTTTTTTTTTTTTTTTTTTTTTTTTTTTTTTTTTTTTTTTTTTTTTTTTTTTTTTTTTTTGAGGAAAGAAAAGGGATGTGTGTGAAGTACTGGGGGAGAAAGAGGAGCACCAGCAGTCAGGAGGACAAGAATCTGTCCAACCCTGCTCCCTTATTCACCCTTGCTGGAGTGAAGTTCTTGTGCCTGCTGTGCAGCACAAGACTGGGCTAGGACAGATCATTTTGCTTGATTCCAAGCCAGACTAGTGTGGAGAATGTTGTGCTGCTCTCTAATCTTTTGCAGAAGTTGTTACTGGGATGAATTCTGCATTTACCCAATTTCTGTTAACCTCAATGAAAAGAACAGTTTTGAACATGATGGTAAAATGGGCTCAGTGTGGATTTTTTTTCCTATGACATGCTGAACATGCTTCCTCTGTACTTGCTTCCCTTTCTTCTGATCCCTTTATTTTCAAATATTTTACTATTATGTGTCAAGTGCAATCAAATAGTTTTGGAATTGTAGTTGAACTTTGAAATGATACAGTTTTAGTTGGTACGATTTTTAACCAACACATCCTATATTTAATTCATGGTTGAGGTCTAGAATGTGGTATGTTTGAGAAGGGTTGTCTTTCCTGAAGGCAGGAGTCGTCTTCCATACTGTTTACTTCTACAGCTTCAAATCTTTCGCATGTCAGTGATAGGTTGTTAGTACATACTTGGAATATCTGAAACAGATGGTAGTAAATAAGTGCCAAATTAATTTTTCCACCAAAACCTTGAATTGAATTTAGAGTCTTCATCAATTTCAACAGGGAATGCAATTTGTCTTTGTAGAGTTCTGCTCCCTTAACAAGCTGTCAGCCTCTGTTTCCGGGGTTTTCTGTGAATTAATAGCAGAATATCAAAATACCATCAAATTCTCATCTTCATCACAGCTCTCTTACCTCTAGCCTTTTGTGTTATCTTTGATGTGACAACGGAAATCCCATATTTATTCACAAGTGAGGATGTCCAGACAAGCATCTGAACTTATGGATTCCTGAGCCTCTAAATAAATCTTCATCACTGAAAAGAACTGTCAGAATCTGTTCATCAGGTAGCTGCAGTTCCTGCCTCTACGGGTTTTTTTTTATATCTTTCATTATAATACTTTTGTGCCTCATATTTTGAGGAGAATTGGTCCTGTCAACATCTGTGTCATAAGGTGAGGGTTTCTTATCTGTGTTTGCCAGATATGAACTGGAGGAACAGTTGTCTTGAGGTTTTGCAGTCCAAAGTTCTCAAGAGAAAACCTCATGAACTTCTAACTCCAAGCCAACCTTTCATTGCACTGAACATCCTTTCCCAAGCCCTGTTTGTAAATTCTGGATGTCTTCTGTTATTTGTCCTGCCTACTGATTACAGTGATTTGTATGGGCTTTGACACCAAAATATTCTGGGACGCCTTTTTGGATTTGTACATATCCGTGTGTGTACGTAAATATCTATAAATGTACACATATGCATGCTTGCATACATTGATGAACGATGTCTCAATGATACATTGATCAGGGTTTGCTATTTTGCCCATTGTATTAGTGAAATGGGATCCCTGTGCAAAGAGTTTGTCCTGAGAAACTTCTCTAAGCAAGAGTCAAATAACTTCTCAGGATATACATCCAGAAATATAAAAAGCAACACCTAATTTCTGGAACATTTATATATGCTGAATACCAAAAACAACCTTTCAGTTCTGTGTGAAACTTACATCTGAAAGGAAAATATGCAGCCCTGCTGTCTATAGTACAGTGACTATATAGACAAAAATACTTAGTCTGCCAGTAAACTCTTCTGGCTCACTTACAGTTACTATGAAAGTGAGTTGCAGTGAGTTGGTGGAATGCAGCACACGTAATTACACTGAAAATGGTGCTGTACAGAAAGAAGTTAATGTGAATGATAAACAGGGTCTAAACAAAGAATGTTCAAACATGTCTTCAAGAACCACTTGAGCTCTGATCCTTGGGGAAAGGAAATGATCTTTCATGGCAGAAACTGAGACATAGCAGCACTGTGATTGCCAGCAGAAAGCAATGGAAATTGTACTGTGAGGTGCTGTCACTCCTCTGCATTAGACATGCAGAGACTCTGTGAAGAAAACCTAAGGATGGAGCACCTTAGGCAGCCCCACTGCAAGCTCAGTCTGCTCTGTCCTTACCGTCTCTGCAGTTCCCATCCATGATAAACTAGGTGGGATGGCTTTCAATTCTGTAAGCAACAGCCAACCAAGTCAGCTTGTGCTTACATTATTTATGCCAAGAGCTGAATGTGAGGTTGTGTAAGCAATGTGTTCTCCTTATTAAAACCTGAGTTTGGGGTTGGAAAAGAACCTTGACTAGTCAAATAGGATTTCTTTGAGGGTGGTCTGGAGTGTGAGTGGGGGGAAAGGTTGTTGGGAAGTAAAAAATAAAGCAGGTTTAAAAGGACATTAAAAAGCCTTTTTTAACATATTGTTTGACAAACCCAGGGCTGCTGAAAGCATGATGTGGCACTGACTGATATGATTACATTATCCACATAGAAGGAATTTAAAGGAGTTCTTAGAGATGTTGGCGTTTTTAGATGAAAGTATACTCTTATAGTATTACTCTTTTGAAGATACTTTTAAAAACCCCAGCAGGTTTTGGAAGCTGTTTTTATTTTTTGCTGAATTGAATGTGTATTTCTTATGTCATCCTCTTCCTTTATGCAATGTTAAGATATTTAGAGAACTGTGCTTAAACAAAATTTAATACAAAGGTAATATAAACCCCACATCAAATATATTGTTAATTGAGAGCTAAGGTTTTTTAATGTGTTTCCTGTCAAAGTAGTCAATAATAAGATAAAATTCACAAGATAGCAGCTCCAGTTGGTTTCAGTGCTGGGTAAGGCTAGATGCTGCACCTGCGCAGAGCAAGATTCCTCTTAATTCTTCACTACCCAGGTGATCAGAGCTCACATGGAAAAAGAGAGCAAGAGAGAAGTTATTATGGGCCTCTAGGTAGACTTGTCTCTCTCCTGTTCTCGGTGTCAGTGGCTAACAGAATTGAGTTACCATTTCTTTGACAAGCTGGTATTCACGGCAAATTCCTAAGATACCCTCTTAAATGCCTCCATCTCAGTTGCACGTACATGCATAACTGGGATGACCTCAACCGGATAGTGTTCTTGGATTAATTGTCTTTTTTTCACTCCAACTGTCAATGCAGCACTTTGTCATTGCCTAGAAAAACACCAGTTCAGAATTAAGGTTGTATGTTTGTGGAACACTTTGTAGGTGGGTGTGCAAACTTCCTTTATCTGGAAACACTAGCACTTTAATGCTCCTTTTCAGGCCCCCAGTTTCCACTTGCAGTAATCCCTCCTAGGGACATAAGAGTGGCACACTATTTTTTGCAGCAGCAGCTATAGCCAACCACCTTGTAGAATAATTTCTTGGTGAAAGAAGGATTATCTGATTTTTTTGTTTGTTAGTAGTTTTATAAATAATATAGAAAGTTGTCTTCAACCGAAATACTTTGTTTGACTCAAGCAAGTTAAACTCTTTCAGTGGAAACCTAGAAAACATAATTTTGCAGATGTTTTTTCCTGTCCCTGTCAAAGATATGACTCACTTAAAGATGGATCTTGAGACCACCACTGTACAGCTGTGAGCAAAAGGAGTTAGAAGCTTTTGAGCACAGTGAAATAAGTTATTTTACCATAGATTTGGGATGGACAACGTTGCCTGCCTTTTGCTTCTCTAGCCATGCAAATCACAGCATGAGAAATAGATTCTAAGCGCTTTTCATAATGTGACTTTGTTGCACCTGAAATTACATTGCAGGAATGCTATTCTGAACTCTGGTTTCTCAATGGAAAGCTTAGGTCAGGCTAAGTAGCCTGGAGGGATGCATTTGCCTGATTAAATGTGATGTATTCCATGGATCTTTCCTTGCTTCTTCCCCTCTCCCAGTACATTTATTCCACAAGCTTTAAGTCAGTAATCAATTTCAGCACCCACACATTAGAGTGATTATTATTTTATGATATGTAACGTCTTACATTTGGACCTCACTGTTTCCTTTATGTAAACATAAGATGGGAAATGATTAAATTTGTACCTTGAGATAAACTGCACCATATATATGTGGAAAGACATCTTTAGACTTGTGTTTCTTTGATAAATTAATGCCTGTTAAAAAAGAAAAAAAAATCCTGTCATTGAAGCCACAAAATGTACAATTATGAGTCATCAGAGACAGTCAATTCTTTCATTTCTTTTTCTTTAATGAAAAGAGCTGTATACTGGAAAAAATCCTGTTGTAAAAGAGGCAAAATAACAGTTTGGGGAAAAAAAGCCCCAGATATTCTTTAGAATATTTTAAAAATGCTTGAAGGTATTTTTGTTTGAAAATGAAATTTAAAAAATCAGAGTTATCACAGACTAAAAACTTATCACTGAAACTGAAAATAGTCTCTCAAGAAAATCAGATGAAAATTGTGTTCTAGGGGTGTTTGATCACCCTGTTGAAGTCTGGTTTCCAGTGTATTTGCTTTTTTACCTTTTTCCCACCTTGGCTGCTCGCAATACCTCTGTGTGCCCTGCACTGTGTTTCCAGAGAGCCGCCCTTCATCAGTGCCATCAAACCCTCCCAGGCCTCCATTGCTTGGGCATCAGGAACCTGTGCCTGTGGATCAAAGAGAACACAGAAGGTTGTAGAACTCACCTGTAGTACCATTAGTGACAACAATTATTAGTCTGTCTCTCCTGTATTTCAGCTGTCAGTTTTCATAGCACTTATAAGAACTTCTCTTTGAGATCTCATGTGCTTTAAATCAGATGTTGCAGAAATTTGGTGGTAGATTCAAAAGCTATTAAGCCATTAAGCTGGTGTAAAGGACCTATTGTAGTGTGGCACACTCTGATTCATCCCTTTTCCATAGAACATCATCTTAAAACTAAACAAGCCAAAATATTTTGTTGTTTTATGGTTTAGGGAAATATGAATATGAATAATTTCATGGTTAAATCATATACATCTCAATCTTGCAAAATTGTAGTGGTGAAATATTTCATAATCAAAAGTTCCTTATGCAATGAAAAAATGAAAAACCAAAGAGGGACGAATATTTTACAATAAAATGAGGTCTTTGTTATGTGCTTCTCAAATTTAATTACAATTTGACTAAAATTTGATTGTTTCTCCATTTGAACCTCAAAAGAAATCATTTCGGGGTTGATTTTCTTTTTGTTTTAAGATAAGCAAAATAATCTGATCAAGTTATACACTGAGTACTTTGTGTTTTGCCAGCTTTTAAGTACTCACTCTATTTTGTGCTAAATAAAATTAAATGTTATTAAAAAGCTCATTGATTCAATGAGTAGGTTTTAGAATAAAACTGTCCTTTTACATTATCCACTACTCCACAATGTCTCCTTACCTATTGAAAATTAAAAAAAAAAAAAAAAAAAATCACAGAAAAACATCTTGTCATCTCTTTCACTTGTATGTCTTCTTAACATGGTCTGCGAGAAAAATCTGCAACTTGCTTAATGAGGTAAGCTCTTTCAGTCGGGTGAGAGAAAGTAATGTACTGGGAACCAGCCTAAATAAATCAAAACTTATCACACAGATGTTCAAAAATGATTAGAAGCCTGGAAATGCAAATAAGCATTGGCTAAATTTTTCTAAGTGCCTAAGTCAGATGCCGAGCTCTCACGAATTTCAGAGGGATTTAGCTGTCTAACCTGCCTAAGTGATTTTGAAAAATAACACAAGCTGCCTATTTGCATCACTAGGTGCCTAAACACTTTTGCAAAATTTGTCCCTGAATGTTCTTAATAAAGAAAAATGACACATCAAAATGAGAAAGTTTAGTCTCCAAGTAGGATCAGAACAGTGTTTCAGAGAAGTCTAAGCTGATCTTGCAAGAGCTTATGACAGATGACTGTGGATTCCTAAACTTTTGTAAGCCACAGTACACAAAATAACTCTGTCATCTCAGTCCAGATGCCCCAAATGAATTTTGTGTTGTCTGATTGTGCTTAACAGGCTAGGCCAAGATAAAGATAGTAACTGACCAGGTACAACCTGAGAAGAGTCCCAGCTCTTCATCCATTAACATGTGATATTCCCTTTGCTGTAAATTGCATCCAGTGCTGATGATGAAACACTTCACCAATCCTGGCAATATCCTTCAGTGAAGTGTCTTATTTAAGAAAGTGTGTTGCATATGAACTAGCCACGTATTGCAAAATAGTGCCTATTGAAGTTTAATTAGTGTAAGTGGCATATCCAGTGGTTCATGTAATTAATTGCAGATTACACATTAAAATATCGATGTTTTTGATAGTGGTATGCACAAACCTGCTGTGAATAGTTAAGCATTCAGTAATCAGCTGGCTAGATACAGGAGCATTACCAAAGCCTTGTGTCAGTCAATATGACAAGCATCCATTCCTTTTCTAAGTTCCATGCAGGAAACTATACATGAACATGTACAATTTAAGTGGGAATATAAGTGAAATTAAACCCAGTTGTTGCAGCAAGTGTGTTTTGAAGAAAAATCACATCTATGCTGTATTTCTGTCATACCCTGCTCCCCAAAACTCATGTCTATCACAAAGAGCATAAATATTTGTAAAAATTATTTCTTTGGAAATTGTCTTTTCCTTCATGGTAGCCATCAGATTCTGTCTTATTTTGCATGATTTTGAATTGCCATTTAAAATAATTTAGTCATTCATGTGTTCTTGTTTATCATATAATATTTGTGAAAATGGTATTTACTATTCTCTGGTAGGAGCTTATCTCAGCAACATGAAAGAGAAGTTAGTCTAGAATTTGGGTGGTTCAAATTTCTGCTTTGTCTCAGAACTGCTATTGTGCAGGTTTGGGCAAGTTATTCAGTTTTGAACTTCAAATTTCATCTGTAAACTGGGGATAACACTGATTTGTCTCACAGAAATACTGTTGTGAATAAACACATTACAGTTTAGGTTGTGGTTAAATTCTTCAATTTGGAGGTATTGTTAAGATAAGTTTGTTACGTGGATTTAGGTGTAAAACACACTTTTCTCATTATTGCATGCCATTTTTTTACATATCCATATGTACAGGAAAATTGTTTTGGTACAGTGGAAAGAGGGAGAAGCTGAAAATTAACATGCAGTTGGATGTACAACGGAGTTTCTGGCAATTTTTTGCTATTGAGTTGGCATAATGCAATAATGTACTTCAGTGAGACATGTATAATGCAGATGGTGCTGCTGTGTTCTATGCAGATGGTACTGATTTACTGCTATGTTCAACAAAGTACAGGAAGTCTTTCATTGTTAGTGTGGATTGACAGCTCTGAGCAGGCATAACGAGATTCTAGACTGTCTTTCCTTCTGGCTGACTGAGTATCTTCAAAACTGGAAACCAGGGAGAGCCTGAGGTAAATAGTCCCAGACCACGTCTCTGTTGCACAATTCCTGACAGCTGGAAATTCTTTGTCAGGTAGTTCTGAATGTCACAGATTCAGCACAAGGGCCTGAAAAAGGATGGTTCTTTAATCATGGTCACAAGAATGTTTAAAGCACCCGTTCACTTGGTTGTGTGAGCAGCCAGTTTGAAGCTGCAGGTATTAGGTATGGTCTGGAGGTAACCAAGGCGTGTAAGAAGGCCTTTCACTGTCAAAAGTCAGAAATGCAGCTCTGCCTCAACATGCTTGTTGCCCATTTTAAAAAAAGACCAGGATAGTAGAAAGAAACTGGCTTTTCATATTGCCAAAACTGATGAGAACTCTGAGTTCTCCCTTCTTCTTTCTCCTCTCCTTTCAGGTTCCGTGTTTTCCTCCATGTCAACACACATCACTGACAGTATCCTCTTCCTTTGTAGCCATGGGCAGCCTCCCTTGCAGCTGGGACTGCTGGTCACACCCGATGGTGCCTGAATGAGTTGCAGTTGTGTCTGGAGCACAAATGTGAGGAAGGACAAGAGCATCAAACTAATTTTAACTTGTGACCTAAACAAGGGTTTGAACCTAAGTCTCCCGAGATAAAAAGCTATTGCCCTTATTTTTCATCTGAAAAGCCATTTGGACTGCATCTAGACAGTTCCCCTTGAGAGGTGGCGTTAGATTGATGTAGTGCAGCGTGAAATGGGAGTGTAAATGTATGTGATGTTCATGGGCTGGTGAATAGAGCTAGTTTACTATGAAATGAATTGCCAGCAAAATAAACGGGCTACCTCTAACCCTGACTACTGCTTTTCTTAGTTGAGGACGATAGCTCAGCTCCAAATCCATGTTGATTCTGACACATTCTTTCTGACACATTCACTGACATACCTGGAAAAGTTTAAATGCTGAAAACTTGTTCTCATTTCTATTATGGATATATAAGAAGAGAGAAAGTAGCTTAGAGGAATGAAAAGAATAGAAATTAATTATTACTTCACTGTCACAGTGCTAAGAATTCAGTCAGAATTCAGGAGCCCCTTGTTTAATATGGATATGTTTGAAATTATCCAGCCTTTGTATTTAATAGCCAGGGAGACTTAGTGAGTCTGTTCCAGCCTTCCATGAGAGTGCAGACAAACAGCCTGTTACATTGTGCTAAATATTTGTAAGGAAAAACATTTTACCTGTTACTTGTAAAATGTAAGTACAGACTTTTAAAGAAACCTGAAACGTTAGTACCTACTATTTTCAAATATCTAGGCCAATCAGGGGTGCACTTTTCTATACAAAGACTACATTTGATGCTTTATCGTGAAAGACTTGGCAATCCAGTTAAAAGTGATCTTGCTGTTCACCTGGCTTATGGTCTGAAATGAGTGTGCTACTGGCAATCTGGAGGTTAGTGGGGGACTAAAATATTTAATAATTCCTTAAATCTCCCTAGATTTAAGATACTGTAAGAAATAAGGAGATTCTGGAGATTCTTTTAAGTTCTTTGCATTATCTAAGAGCTGATAGTCATCTTGCAGGGGAAAAGAAGGTGCCTTGTAAATTCATAGTATTTTAAGACCTCTTACTGTTACGGAGTTATGGTAGCTCTTACTCTATGCAATATATAAAGATATTGCCTTAGAATGATGATGGTTAAGCATGACAAACTTAAAAGCAATGGCTTTAAAATTAACTGCTGAGGTCAAGTCAGTAGTATGTCTACCACTAGAGCTTTTTCAATACTTTATATGTTGTTCAGCTGTTACAGGACAGAATGGGAAACATATTCAAAAACTAAATAGCAGTTAGGTAGTGGTACTAAGTTTGGGATTATTATGGTTCACATTTTTGAAATGTTGGTGGGTTCGCCCGCTATAAATCTCAAATAAGCAGATAATTGTGGGAGTGGAAAGAGAAAGAAAGGAATAGGTTAAGGTGCCCAAATCAAATACTATGCCATTAAAGATTAGTGGCTTTACATTTATACATATCTATTTCACATGGAAAACTAAACTGAATAGTGTCCATTGCCTGAGGCAGTGAGAAAAGTCCAGAGAGGATGAGGAACTGGTTGTTTGGCAGGTTGAGTTTTTAAATAGTATTGAAAAAGTGTGACTAAAGGAGTAGTTTTTTCTGTTCTAAGTAAAAGTAGATTGTTGTATGGAAAGGAGACATTCGTTGCTCATAAGATCTCTACAGAGTTCTGTCAGGGTCAAAAATAGGAACTGGCTTTCATGAAATGTGTCCTGCCTATAATGATAATATGTGATTACATTTTCAGGAGGAAAAAGTTTATAGATATTTCAAAAGATCTTTCATGTGAAATCTTTGCGTTCAAGTTTCAAGCTTTTATTGATTTCTTAATAGTAAATCTTCATGCTGTTCTTTTTTTTTTTTTTTGTGATTATTTGAAAGAGGTTCTATATTTCACAGAACACCAAGTGAACCAGGAAAGTTCTGTGTTGAACAGTCATCATGTCTGGTAGGATTGGCAAGTGGAAATATCCTGAATTTTCCCATTCTGGCTTTCTCATCAGAAGCTATAGTAAAGTAAGGTGTTTGACAGAGATGGCAAAGATGAAAATGTCAGTGTTGTGGAAGGCTTATAAATCCTAGAATGCTCCCAGATGCTTTTCATTCTTGTTTCACATATTTTTGTTTCCTTTTAAAAACACTTTCCTTAAAATTACCTCACTTCTATTTCTTCATTCTGAACTTTGATTTATAGCAATAGCTGCTAAATAGTGATGATTATTTTCCCTTGTATCAATGCCTTTAGATCTTGTAACACCAGCGCTCAAGTACAACGTGTAGAAGAAAACAGTTTGTGTTGTGAGTTGGTTATGTTGCTTTGTGTTGCAGTAAATATAGTCATTAACGCGACCAAAATCCATGTGTCTTGGAATTAATTTTTAATTCTTGTGATGTGAAGGTCAGTTCTCTTCCAATATGGTTTTCTTACTACATGCATTAGGAGAAAAGGCATTTTATTTCAGGAGATGTGAGATGGTAGCTTTGGAGGGTTGAGGAGTAGCTGGACCAATACTTTGTGATCAAAATGATTGATGCTAACTTTGATTTTTTGATGTGAATAAAGCACTTTGTCTTGGCATGTATTCCTTATTGACCCAACTTGGAGGGCAGGGAAGGGAGGGAGACTGGAAAATCTGCTCTATTATTTTTCATCCTATCTGTTCATGTTCTTTCTTAATTTGCTTTTCGATTTGACAGTTCAGGAGTCGTTTTTATAGGCTAAATTCAAATGTGTTTGCAACAACTGAGTGAAATATTTAGAGCTGAGTGTGAGATTATTGCTTTTTTGAGAGGAGACTGAGTATGGTTTTAAGAAACACTACTGAGGTGATCTTGCTCCTATGTTTATTAGGAGAGCTTACAGCAATTAAAACGGAACTAATAGAGGTATTTAATCTTTGTCTTGTGAATTTTTTCATGCACTTTTTTGATTGTTCAAGGTTTAATTTTGTGTGAAATTTGACCTAACAACGATTCTGTAAGAAAGGTGGTAGAAAATTCCATGTTCAGTAGCTGCTTCTTCAAGTCAGAATATGTTATGCTGGTCTAGTTTGGGAGAAGCAGCCAATCAGAAAGCTCAGTGGAAACATAAGTAGCTTCCCTTCTCCTGCCAGTTACAGCAGTCAGATCAATTTGGCAAAAAAAAAGAAAACTGGGCCAGGTGCAAACCTATTGAAGTAACAGATGAGATGGAACCTTTTTCTTGTGTGGTAATAGGCACATTCCTGTTCAGCATAATCTGACCCTCTGATAGAAAGCTACCTGTATCTCTGAAGAGTGTGACTTAAAGCAACAAGCAGATTTTGGTGTCTGTTCTACTTTGTCTGTCCATCAGCAGTGTTTTGTAGCACAGCTATTGTGTGTCAGACCAAGTGTTGCTTGGGTTCTGCAGTGACTCCCAGAGAGGACTAATCTGTGACCACCAACCTCCTTTCAGTTAATAAATTAAAATCAAACTGACTTTTTATTGTTTTAGTGGTCAAAAGAATAAGTGGTTACCACTGTTAGTAACTCAGCTCTGCAATTTTATGAGGTGTGTGGATGAATGTGAATTACAGCCATGGCCTTTCAAAGAAAAAGCCCCAGAGCAATCTTGACCAATGCGGTTCAGACATGATATTACACATGACCAGGGTACTGCCAGGGATTTCTTCTTGCTCTGCTTTCAGTTATTTTCCACAGTGCAACATGTGCAAGAAACATTGACTTAACCTCGAGCTGATTTTCTTTCTGAGGGTTCAGAGATCTCAGAATGTTGTGGTTAGCATTTTTAAAATTTTTTTCAGATATACTTCATTTGTTGTTTAATGTTGATGTCACGAACAGATTTTTTTTTTTTTTTAATCAGTGTGTGGATTCATCAGGGTTACTGATAGAAGCCAGGTTAGGAGATACATAGACTAAACTCTCCTGAAGTGTTGGTTTTTTGCCAGCCCCGTTGCCAGCTACCTGCCCACCAGCTGATGGGCATCCTGACAGGCATCCTGGCTGTTCAGAGGCCTGTCCTTCACACTGCTGGGCAGCAAGGCTCCCCAGCTGCCCACTTGATTGCTTGCCAGGCTTCCTAAACCGAGTCTCTGCAGGTGCAAATCCTGCTGTTCCATCAAGAAAATAATTTGTTTCTGTAAGCAAAGCACTGTAGCCCCAGGCAATTAGTAAGGCACTAAGTTTGGCGACAGGGAGTGCAAATCTGAAAATACACGGAGATTCCTAGGGGCTTGTGGTCTTAGTTCCTAGTACAAAACCAGTTTGGGTGACTTGAAACTTGTGTACTGAGGAAGAAAGGAAATGTCTGAGAAATAGAAAAGGCTTTCCATTTGATGAAATGATTATATGGAAAAATTCCACTTCAGCTTTGGTTTTAGGTAGAAAAGTTCACTTTTCAACTTTACTTCAATGATTTTTAAAGATATTTTAAGGAGTTTCTGACATCTTTATGTTCACATTTTAGGGTGTTCTCAGCTGAGCAGATGTAAGTTTACATCAGAGGTCAGTTCCAAGCCCAGTCATATTTCATGGGGTTTGCAGGCAATTTCTGTATTGGAAAGTCAAAACTACATGGTGCAAAGGAACCATTAGAAACAAATGTTATATGTTTTCATTCTTTCCCGCCTGCCAGGATGTTTCCTTGATGGCTGCAGCCAAGAAAACCATTACAGATTAAGATTAGATTAAAATAAATTGATTTAGAGTCTACAGGATGCTGTCTTTGGGGAGATTTCTCTGTATAAAAAAGATTTATGTGTATTCTTATGTATGTGTGTGTTTCATACCTACACATGACATACAGTGCAACAGGATGCAGAAAGAGATAAATCAAATAGGTCTGGAACTATGGAGGGACGTCTGGATTTGGAAGAGGGGTTCTGAGAAGGCCCACAGACCTGCAGTGTGTGTAGATATTTTATTGATGGGTCTGCTTTTTGTTTTTAAAATGCTTCAGTCTTATCTTCCTTATGTGTTAGTAATTTGGAAAATGTAGGGCAATGAGCTTGCACGTTACGGAAGTTTAAATCTGAGCACACGGGTGCCAGAGTGGAGGACGTTCTGCACCTCTGCCAGATCAGCCTATGGAATATGATTTCTGCACTGTCAGGAGAGCAGAACTGTGGATGTACACATGAAAAGCAATTCTGGTAATGATAATATCTTCATATAATTAGTATTTTTAAAGATAATGCAAATTGTCTCATACAAGACCCTGTATCACAGTGACACACATTTTACTCAGTGAACTTCCTTGAAACTTTTGGCTTTCCTTCACGGATCTCTAATACAGAGAGCCACCACAGGGTTTTACATCTGCCTCTAGCCCCTTACCTTTTCATTTGGGGCTTGAGAATCTAATTCCATATTCTTTGATGGTAGACCTACAGTCTGCTGAATCTGTCACATCTAGAAACTTGAGTTCAGCCTGGAAAGTCAGAAGGATTGCTTTTCTTTTGAATTAAGCAAAATGCTGGCTAGATGCTGTGTCTAGCTTGAGGGATGAGCTGACAATAAATAGATTCAAAACCTTGAAAACATGTTAAACCAGCAGAACAAGTTTGTGTAAGTGATTAATTCATGTGTTGGATCAACACTTAAGTGTACTTTGCGGAATTGGCTTTAATTAGTAATCCTTTATGGAGTTTTCTACTGAAGATAAAATACAGAGCCAATCATACTGATGGACTGCTAAAGTAAGACCTTTCAATGCAGAAGGGTTATATACTACAGATAATAGTTAATTAACTCTATTCGTTTTATGCCGTAATTATCTCTGAATTTTGCCAAACTATTACAACATATAAAACCACATCCACTGCAATAAAAATATCACCTACAAACACATATTGGCAAATGGAGAGTCTGAAATATAGAATAGAAAAGAAAGGTGATAAATACAAAGGCAATGTGAACACAAGGTAAATCTCTTGGTACCACTAAGAGGTAAAAATCAGTGTGAAGCTATGAACTGTTAAAATCTTTAACAAAGGCTTTTACCCCTGCTGCCATTTCCAGAATTACAGCTTCTGCCCTAACTTCTTTGGTGTCTGTCTTTTAAAAATATGGTAACAGAGGAGGAGAAAAGAGCAGTTCCTAGTTTTTCTGCCTCTGAATTTTTTGCCATGTAGTGTCCATCTTTATATGGTTATTCTGTTGAACTGATTGTCTCAGTTGAGTCTGTGTTTTCATGTAGTAGTTGGATTTTTAATATTATCTGCTGACAGGGGCAGCATTATCCTGGCTGAGACTGTGAACTTCCTTCCTATGGGCCACCAAAATGAAAAAGGATAGCACCAGTTTTTGCACAACACGAAAGAACTGGTGACTTAAGGATGAAAGGTTTTATGATGTCATATCTATATTTAGATCATGCATCCCTTTCCTAATGTAATTTTTGATTTATTGGTTCAGGTTGAGAAAATGCCCTATAGTAGTGGCCTCTTTCTTGACTTCCCAATATTTTTGTCTAAACAATGCAGTGGTAGCTCAGCACTCACCCTGCACAGCTGGGTAGGGCTGGGTCAATATACAAATTGTGTGAATCTTTATACACTTTAGACTACTGCTGATCTGAGATTTCTTCCTGCATAAAGCAGGTTAAATAAAGCAGGAAGACACCAGTAACTAACTGATCTCTAATTATCTTGTACATAAAGAACACTTAGAGGCTTGAACTGCTTCTAATAAAAGTTGTTTTCAACTTTTCACTGTAGGGTTAGAATAGGAAAGCTCTTTCCTAGATTGCAGTGCTGAGAAGCAGCTTGTACTAGACAGGCAGACATCATTCATATTCTATGGACCTTTAAATGTTATCACTTAGAAAAAAAAAAAAGAGAGGCTTTTTTCGTCTTTTTAGACAAAACTTTGAGCTTTCCTGCTTAAATATTTCCTTTTATTTCTATTCAGTTACATATAGTTCCATATTGCTGAAATATAGTATGGCATAAACAACCAGATGAAGACAATCTAATGATTCTTCTCATGTAAAATCAGTCAGGTTTAACCTAAGACACCCCAACTAACCAAAAGGCTTTTCTTTTGCCTCTTTTTAAACTGCATAATGACGCTGCTTTTCTCTCTGCATTTTCTATTAATGTGGTAATCACAGAGTCACAGAATGGGTCACATTGGAGGGGCTACAGTGGGTCATCTGGTCAACCTTCCTGCTCTAGCAGGGTCATCCCAGAGCACAAGGCACAGGATTGTGTCCAGATTGTTCCTGAATATCTTCGGTGACAGACTCCACAAACTCTTGGGCAATCTATTGCAGTGTGTGGTTCCTCCTCATGTTCAGGTGGAACTTGCTGTGCAGGAGTTTCTGCCCGTTGCCTCTTGTCCCATTGCTCAGCACCATCAAGCAGAGCCCTGTCCATCCTTGACAACCTCCCTTCAGATATTTAGAGATGTTGACATGGTCCCCTCTCAATCATCTCTTCCTGAGTCTGAACAGGCCCAGTAAGTAAAACATTACTTACTTTGCTTTAGGCAAATATGAGGATGCTATTCTAACTGTGGAGTTTCTGGAAGTGTTTATTCTCACAATTCAGTCCCCCCAAATCAGAAATGAATCTCTTGGAAGTTTGAGGGGCAGTTTGAATAAGCATACTCTCTTCAGCCATTAAGACGAGCAGAGAAACTCCAGCTCTATCATGAATTAAACTCAGACTAAGGTTATTTATTCCAAACCCCATAAATTCTCTACAACTAAGTTTGTCTCCGTGTACTCAAGGTTTACTTTTGTTTGTGTTTGTGCTGCCATTTCTTCTTTTTTTTCCTGGTTATTTTCTCATCTACCTTGTTAAGGAGTTACAGTGTCTGTGAGAATCTCCAAATGTGGCCCAACTTGTTGCTCTGTGCTATATTCTAATCTCTTTTAGATTGCAAACTACACCCCGCCCCATTTTGTTTTTTGTCTGAGGCAATATCCTCCATTGAAAACTTTAATAAAAAAGCATTAAAGATTCTGTAAGTGTATCTGGAACATTTCTAAAATTTGCCTTTGGGGAGATTAACTTATTATTTGAGCTGTCATAATTGGTGACTTTTCTCCGAACTTGCCTAAATTAAGTTCTACAACATGCTGTTTTTTCCTTGACTAACTTTTTTTTTTTTTTCAAAGATGGCATATTTCTATACTTTCAGGCTGTTCCACATATTCTCTTTAGTTCAACTGTGTTAAGTGGCGAAAGTATGGTTTTAAGATATGGGAGTCTGTGTACTACTGTTATATACGGAGAACTTGATATCTAACGAAATTCCAATTAATAACTGCTAACAAATGCATATGACAGCATTATTTAAAGATGTTGCATAGGATTAGTTTACCCTCACTACAATAAGAAAGTAATTTCTTGACATTCCCATCAGCCAGCAACAAACTGGGTGGTAATAAAGAACAGCTGCTGAACTAGCTGTGTTTTGAGGCCCTGATTTGACATTGCAAAACCTTTTATTGCCAACAGTGATGAGAGCAGGACATATATGAAATTAAATACCTGCTTAACTTGCAGATTTCTGGTCATGATGGTGGCAGTTACTGGGTGATGGAAGAGTTTGTACTCTGGATTTATTGATCTAGAGTAGACCAGGTGAGTCTTACAGGATCATTTCCAAAGAAGCAGAATTGAGCTGTGAAGACAAATAAAAATTAGGTGAAAAAACCTAAAAATTAGGTGAAACTATCCTTTACAGATCTGCCATTATTTTACCATGAGATGCCAAATACTGATGCTAGTTTTGATGCCAGCATTGCTGGCCGTAGTCCTGTAGGTTCAGATTGGTGTAGCTCAAGGTGGCACTTGGCCTGTAGACTGCCTGGAGAGAAGGCAGTTGCTATGTCCATCCTTAACATGGAAATGAAAATTACTTTGATAATATACTTTACAAAAGTACACAGGAGTCAGATATGTTGATTACCAAGTGGATTGTCCTGCAGACTTTGTGTAGTGTTATATGTTCCAGTGTTTCTTTATCCATTTTGGAATTATTTCCACTCTAGTGATATCTTTCCTGGCTTGCTAGATCTGACCATAAGGGCTTACTTCAATTTTGGCTGAAGTATGTTAACATCTGTTCCTTTTATTTGGATGTATTAAAGAAAGAGAAAAAGAATAAGTATTTTAAAAAGAAAAACCAAACAAGCAACTGTTGAGAGGTCTTCTTCTGAGAACAATTTCAGTTTGTCCAAAAGTTATATTTATGAGTTAGGAATACTTTCCAGGCTATATAAGACTTTTTTTTTTGGTGTTCCTGTACAAAATAGCAAGTTCAGAGAGCTTATTCTGGAGGAGGATATGAGAAGAGAGCAAGTGAATTCTTTGTGATGTCTACTGTGACTCAGTCAAAAATGTTAAGTTTTACTTGCATAGTTTTGGTGAGAATATGGGATCTACAGCTGGACTATCCTTCTTTTACTCATTCACTAACACCAGTAATGAGCAAATCCCATGTGAAAATACAAAAAAAAAGTATGTCTGTGTTTTTTTTCACTATAAAGCTTTTTTTAAATAGTGAGAAAGTACTGTCATGCACTAAAACTTTAAAAGGTTGGTATCAAATACCTGGCAAGCAAATTTTTTTCTTTAAGACTCTTGAAATTAAAGAGCTCAGTTTAGAAGTTTGCTGGTGTTACTTCAGAACATATTTATTCTGGTTTCACTGGACTGTAGGCTGTCTCCAGGAGCTCAGGAACTTGAGTCAGAAATAGTGCTGTGTTGTTCTAAAGTCCTTAGGATAAGAGGTATAGACCATGTGGAAGAAATAGGAAGAGCACTGCTTTTCACATATCAGATGCAATATGCAATTTTAATACTTCTAGTCTTTCAAAAACCATGTTGGTCTAAAGTTCCGGGTATTTCTGTCAGCTGATACCCTTTAGCTCATTCTTCTTTGCAGATAGGCATGAATGGTTGCTTTTGCCGAAAGGTAGGTAGGCAGTACCACACAGGGAAGAGAATGCTGTGAAAAGCAACAGAGAAGTGTCAGTCTGCCCATTTCTCTTTTTCCTGAAGAGCTTGGGGCAATAGCTCTGCAATCCAGTCACCATAACTAAACTAAACTTGCAGCTGCATTTTGTTTTCATTGGCTGAAAGAGGCCACCACTGAGGGTTGTGATCTCAGTTCTAAAGAATTGTTTTGCTATGGAGGCCAGGTAGGCCTCCACTAACTACAGATTAGTCCAACAGGTGACACGAGAATTGACCAGAGAGTTTTACTGCAATGCCTATTACAGCTTGTATGCGCACAAACCTTTGAAAGTCTGGAGACGCTACAGAGCTCCAGTACTCCCAGGATGCATTTAGGATGCCCTGCATTAGGTCTTCTCATGCCATGCCTAGGACTGTCTTTCTTTCTGAACTAAACTTCATATTAGTGAGTCATCTTAGAGCTTTGGGGTCATTTGGAAGTCATGTTTCTGCAATTCAGTGGTAATTTTGCCTTTGAAAGAGTAATTTTTCATCTCTGAGTTTTAAAACACCTGAAAATGTGGAGGTAGTCTGTGAGTATCTTTTCTTGTCTGTCCACAAGAGGAGTATCCCTGATGCTAATATGAAGTCATTCAACAAATGCATGCATGTAAGGTATACCCTTGTATCTTTGTCAATGTGCCTGATAGTGATGGGGAGTAGCATGTCGTACACAAAATAATTTAAAAGAGCAAACCCAGAATTTCAGAAGCTTTGACAGAAATTGTTGTTGCCAGAAAGACAATCAGAACGTGAATTTTGTCAGCCTGTGAACAAAAATTAGTCAGCTTAATTCTTGCCACAAAGAGTGTACTTAGACCCTGAGAAGGTAAAGTACTTCATGTTTAAGAAAAAAACCCCAAACAACCTTCAGTCTCCATGTTCCAATTAAAGCAGTAAGAACCCTGATTGTGCAGAAAAGCATAGATACTGATGTTATGTCTGAAATGTCTGCTTGCATATTCTCCTGCAAGTCATCAGAAATGTTTATTAAGGAAATTAGATCACATTTGACATTTGACTTATTCTTAAATATCTTTTAACATGTTTTCATTATCAAAATCATAGCACAATAGGTGCTGCAAGTCAGTGAGGTTTTTATCTTGAAATGCTTGTGTTGGATTACTAAGGCTTGTGCTTCCAAAGCAACTTCAATATTATGGACGAAACCTGTTACACGTGTCTTTGTTTCCTTTCAGTACTCTGCAAATAGAGAAGTGGACCAGACCAGAATCTGGGCCCTGCACACAGCTCAGACACATGGATGTTTCCAGGCAAGTTCTGCCCAAGATCTAACTACAGCCAAATAAAAGGGTAGGGATTTTCCTCCAAGTCAAAAGACACCTAGGGCTCACCCTGAGGCTGCACCACATTCCATACCCTGCAGGCTGTCCGTATGGCTATGTGTGAAGCAGTTCTGGACTCATTAATGATGGTATTTCCCTTGGTGTCCAGTATCACTTCATTCCAAAGCCTTCAGTAATGCAAATATTGGAGGTTCAGGGTGGTAGCATTCCCCTGTTCTCAGTTTGCAGGAGCACTTCACTTCCTGGTGTCCTTGGAGGCTTGGAGAAATAAAACTATGCTTTTAGCATCAAGGACTTGAAGCGTCCCTCAAGTAGCCAGAACAGAGGACTCAGCACGTTTGCTGTATTGTTTTGATAGTTATATGCATTTATGTAGGTCATAAGCTTATCTGTGTGGTGATAGTGCTTTAAAATAGGGTTGCAAAGTTCCATGTAAGCTTGCTTAATGATATGCCCAATTTAACACTACCTAGTGGTGCAAAACATGCTTTCAGAAGTTGTACAAGGAGAAAAAACACAAACAGTTGTGTATAACTTGGTTTTCCAGTTGAAGTTCAGGTTGTGCCTCATATAAGGGGCTTTGATTTTAAAATGGGATGGCTAGCACCTGCTCAAGGTGCTAAAAAAACTGACTAGGAATAATTATGGAAACAAAATGTCTCCAACTAGATTTTGCCACTGATTGCCACTCTCTGGGACCAGCTGTTCAGCTAGTGTTCAATTCACATTACTGTCTGTACTACATGCTTTAAATGGCTGTGGTTTACTTATGGTAAAGTACTACAGCTGTAATGTTTTCTTAAAAAAATTAGTCGGTTCCTGAATAATCCATATGCAACTGTCTCCAGCAAAATTTTTATTTAACCAAATGTTTCTACTTCCTACTATAAATACCAAAGCAGGTATTTTGCTCAGCTTTGCAATTTTTTCTGACTCAAGTATGTGTTCTGGTTATTGTGACTTATGCTTTGAATTAAAATCAGTGTCATATTTCATTTACCTGGAAGCATTGTCAGTTCATAGAAAAAGCTTGCACTGGTCTGGTATGTTCCGTACATGTTCCTCACTTCTCTCCAGGAAATAGATTTTTATTGGTGATGATGGAGACAAGACACTGAAAAAACCTCAAAAAAACCACAACTATAGTTAGGAGCTAAAAGTATCTCTGCTCTTTCATCTCCCTTCACCTGTTGTGCAAAACATAATAGTTCTTATTTTCCCCGTTTTGCCCTCACTGTGTTGACTTTGTCTACAAACCTGGAATTAGAGAAATAAACACCATGATATACAGAGAAATATATTACAGAGAGTAATTTCCCTTCTGGGGAATCATCAGATGTGCTGGTGGAAACTGACAGTGAGTTGACCCTGACAGGACTTTGCCATCCATCACATCTTTGGTCAAGTCGTTAGGCTTCTCTGAGCACATAAGGCCTGGGTAACAATGCCACAGGACTTGATGCTTTCAGTGTCTTAGTTCAGGATTCATTGCTACTTTTCCGTCGTACTGAGTTGTTGCTGACATGACAGAAGTCAGTGGTATTTGCTCAGTTACATGTGCGTTTTTACCAGGTGCACAGACGTCAGTCACTCGAACAGTAGCCTAATTTGAATTCTCAGGGCACAGTCCAAGAGCTAAATCAACGTGTGAGACTGAAATACTCCCTTTTTGCTCATAGTTGTTACTCCAACATTAGAACTACAGATGAGACACAAAAGACAGATCTCTGGCACTAATGCATTGAGAAGATGTCTTCTTATAGGCCTGTTGATGCAGATTACATTTTCTTTCTTAAAATAATTCAAATCAATTGTACTTCTTTGAGGCCAATAATTATCTGAAATTCATTCTGCAGTACTATGTACGTAGCTTATTGGTAAAGTCATAGAAAGAAGCTGGCAGGCAAGATTCAGTGGAAACCCTTAAGAGTCTGCCAAAATATGGGTTTGGTGATGTTAATGTGTAGAATTTTCTAGCATGAAAAATGAAGTGAAGAGTTATTGTGGTGAGCAATGATCTGCTCATTACCTAGTAAATGGTAATTGTATCTATTTGTCATCACAGTAGGTTGGGAATGAATCTTACAAATTTCTGTCCACTGACCTGAGAACCTGTGAGTGTTTGAATCTTAGAAGGTGGATTTGCCAAAACCTCAGCTGGTATACATTGATGCTGTTCCCTTTGGGCCAATGAAGTTGCATTTGTTTACACCAGTCAACCATCTGGGCTTGTATTTTAGGAACTGAATTTGATTTTCAAGGATCTGGAATTCAGTCAGTCTGTGTATTTTAACTTTATACCGAAGGAATTTAAATAATCCTTTGTTCACCATTTAAGGTGCCCTCTCAGTTTTCTCATTCATGCCTTTCTTTCTCATTCCTACAGCTAGTTTTGTTGTATGCAAGTTTAGTTTCTCCTCCCTCTAGTTCTGATAGGGCTTTCACTTGCTTTTCACATCTAAATGATCTGAGATACACGCTGTTATTTGCAGATGCAAGAGTTAGTCGCTGCTGCTTTCATTTTAAATACAAATTCCAACCGCTAATGATTTTATTTATAATCAGCAGTGGGGACACCTGCTCTTGACCTGTGAGAACATTTTGGTGACATAACCAGCTACCAATAATAGAAGCAGTACTTTGGGCCTTCATTATATGCAGTGTGATGCTTCCACTGTATTGCCAAGTCAAACATCATAATTCCACCCACTGAGAAATAACTATTCCCCAGAAAGGGAGAAAGCAAATAAGTGTGAGAGAGGGAAAGATTTCTGTTGATTTTGGGTACTGCATGACTTCTGAATATCCCTAAGTGGTACACTTGGCTTTAGTGTCAGGTGTTTCTTCTGTATTGATGTTCAGATCCAAGACTAATAGGAAGAATTTTAGTGTGTTCTTCCTTGGTTAAAACAGAGTGGTTTATATCCTGAAAGTGTTAGAGCTGTAAAAATAATGGGAATTCCAACAGAACTAGGTTTCAGTCTGTTAGTTATTGGAATACTTCAGGCATTATTTTTATTCAGTGACAGCAGTGAGATTGTTGACTTACAGAGAAACCACCACTGCAATTAATATCCCTGTAAAGGCCTCTGTGCCAAATTGACCCTTGCAGGGCCCGCAGTTATTCAGCAATCTGTGCTGTGAGATAGCAGGTGTGTGCAGAGTATTACGTTCCTAACACAAACAGTTCTTTGCTGTCCTGTAATCCGTACCGAGACACCCGAGTGTACTGGTTTGTTATCTCGTGCTAACCTGATGCTACTAATGTCTGTGTCACCTCTGTACATCTACACCCTGACTGGAGATAGTTCCTGATAAAGCTATGAAGCAATCTTTGATTTTTTTTTTTCCTCCCTTTTTTTTTTGCTTTGCTGTTACTTTTATATCCATTAAGACCTGTCTGATTTCAGAAGATATTCATTAAGATCAAACATCCAGTTTTCTCTCCTTGAATAGCAACAGCGAAAGCAATCTTCCAAGCTGCCATCATGGTTTGTCAGAAATTGGTTTTCTGAGTTACATTTGGGTTATAAAATACATAAATCTCACTAGAATTTTCCTGCCCTCTAGCATATCGGGTCTTGGGCAGATCTGTTTTCTTCATAAAAATATCAGTTAGTATGTTGCTTTCTGCAGCCATGATTTTCTCACCTAGATGTTATAGTTTCACAACTAAATGCATTTCCAGTTTTTTGGAAAGTATACAACATCCTGAACACTCTTGATTTACATACCAGGTGGCAGATATGGAAAGTTTCTGCGTTCCACAGCAGGGGAGAATGAGAGAAATGGGGTTACAAGTGCATAAAGATCGAAAGAGTCTGAAGAGAGCATTCTTTAAAAAGATCCCTGAGTTCTTTTTCTCTCTTCTGCTATTTACAAATTTGCTAATTTAAATTTGTTATTCAGAATCTCTCAGCAATGTTTCAAGTTAGTAAAAGCCTCTGGACTATACAGAAATAATGTTCTCTCCATGTTTTTGCTATTTGTTGTTGCTATCACTATATGTTGCCATGGCAATATTTTTGTGCTATGACTGGTTAAGTATGGCTAACAAAGAGTGGGGAGAATAAGATCAATTTATTATGCTTTTGACACAGTATGGTGAACTTATGAATATGCTGGGTGTTTTTTCTCTTTGAAAAGAAGAAATATGACAAGATTACATAAGTTTTAGGAGTTCCTTGAAGTAGGTAGCTGCTGACACCTAAACCAATTTTAGTTTCTCAAGGAATGATTACTGGTGTGAGCCTCGAATGCATGTCCTTTGTCATCATTGAAATCAGATATTGCTCATACAGATATAAATATATGCAGGGCAAGTAAATGGTGAATCCAAAATAGTTTTCTGACTCACATGATTGTGCTTGTATGGTCTTGCCACCTTTCATCTAGCTGTAAACATTGTCATCCTCTAAAGTATGCCTTCGCTGAGATGAATTAAGTAACTCTGAGACACATTGGAAAGCAGTAAAAAAGATTTTAAGAGGTTCTCACACTATTTTTTATCAGCAAACAAAACTGATGATCAAAAGCTTTAGTCCTTCTGGTTTATATCTGTCACTGGATTTCAGCTGGTGCCTATTCTGTTTCCCCTCCCTCATCCTCTGCTGAATACAGAGATTTATTCTGAGTGCAACAATTCAAGCTGGTATCTTTCTAAACCCAGTACCAGTAGGAAGTGAAGCTTTTTCTCAAAAGATACAGTTCAACCTGCATATGCCATACCTGAATTTGATAAAAAAACTTGAAAGGATGGATAGTTAATTTCCCCTTTTTATGTTAGCAAATTAAAAAAAAGTAACATGCAATAGCCTGCATTGTAGTCTACTCACACTAAGATTCAGCTCTTAAGCGTCTTCAGAGTTAATGGTGTAGCTACAGTAACAAGAAAAAAATTTAGAGAAAATCCCTTGAACTGGGATAATGAAATTGCCATAGCAGATTTCTGTTAGAAACCATTTAACAACTGAAGCGTAGCATTATTTTTGTACCCTAATCTAGAACTTTTCCTCATTCCTTTATGACAGATTTTTTCCCTGGGTATGCATTTGGACTGGGACTAGAATATTACTGGTTTTCAGGCTATATCTCAATGTCATTTGCATACTAAATCAGAATTAGGAAAACTAACTTCAAAGGGGACCTTAAATATCAGAGCTAGCATGTGCACTGGTGTTGAGAAAAAGTAAAACTGTTTTGGTTAGAGATTCTGCCTACCTACCCAGGTTTTCACTTCTTTATCATTTGTGTGAAAGATAGCAGGTGTATTAAACACCTGTATGAAGTTGTATCAAATTTTCTTGGCTGAAATAAGTAGGTGTAAATAGAAACTGCATTTAAATACAGCTAATGCCTCACATGGAGAACCCACTGATTTCTCTTAATGGGCATGGCAAATTATCTCATCCAAAGCCAACTATTACAGTATTTTCTAGAAAGATCCAACACACAGGATATTTTAGGATGTCTTTGTTACAATGGAATGGAATGCTGAAGATGGCAGCTCTACTGGTAAAATATGTGAAAACATGCTGTGGTCAGAACAAGAGTCATTAGAAAGTGGTAGCATTGCAAGGGAAGAAAGAGACATTGTTGGGAAACAGGTCAAACAACTCTGAAGAGAAATGACCTGTCTAAATGAAAACTTCAGCATGATACAGGAGCCTGTTCCTGAAAGGTCACTTAATATCACAGCATTACTTTCCCTCTCCGTTGTATCATTAGTTCATTGTTAATTTTTTGTAAGTAGCTCAGGATTTATATTAAAATATTCCATGGCACAGAACTGTCATAATTTTTCCAGTAGTTTCATTTGACTGGTAGTTTCTTTTTTGTTCCATTATTATCATTTGACAAAAAGTTCTTTGACAGTACAACTTCTGCCCTGGTATTAAATAGCATGTCACCAAATTTTTGAATTCTTTTGGTTTGTTTTCTATTACCTTCTTATTTCATTAAGATGTAACTCTGTCTCACTGTGAAACAGAGCACACTTTGTCAGTTTTCTCTCTGTGTGCATGTGTATATGTTTGTAAATTACCTCTTCTGGTTTGAAACTGGTTATAGTTTTAAAAGTGAAAATTCATTGCAAACAGATATAAATGCAAATGGTTTTGTTAGTGTAATAAAATAAAGGCAATGTCAATAGTAGTTATTACAAAAATTATCTGAATTATAATTAAGTTGGAATATGTAACTCATTTCTAGAGCTGTACATGTGGAATGATTACCTTGTGGTCAGTTTAACAGACCAGTAAAGGTTGTCCTGAGCATAGGAGCACATTCCAGTTATTAAATGCCAGAAAAGGCCCTCCCAGCACCACTTCTCTACTCATGCACAGAGCTGGGGCGGACCAGATTTTTCCTGACAGTTGAACAAGCTTCAGCTGCTGGAACAGCCCTTAAGGCCAGGAAAAAGCTAGCCCTGATTCTGTTGCCCTTTTGATGGGGTGTTCTCAGCAATTGGGTAGGTCAAGGTGGGAAACAGCGTTTGGAGCTCCTTTCCTAGTCTTTTGATGTTTCCAGCTTACCCTAAGTAGAGAAATTACTGCATAGCACACTGCACATAGCAATGATGCCTTTCTATTTCCTAGTTACGTTCAGAAGCTGCATTTTAGTAGATCTGTGGAGTCATTCAATTTGTAATAAATAAGTTCAGCTCCCAATTACCCAGCAGACTGTTTGTTTATATTTAACTACATCATTTTCATTGTGCTGCAGGGTATGTTTTGCAAATTATGTCACTTCCAGTTACTCTCTTGAGTCTGACTGATGTTAGAGCACTGACCTGAGATGGAAAGTCAAATATTAAAAAGCAAAATAACATTTGGTTTATCACTGCGAGCCTCAAAAAAGATATTTGCAACAGTTTCATTAGTCCTGAGTCCAGAGGGGTTTGGGGAAATGTGGGATTATGCCAAATTTTAGGCAGAACTACAGAAAGCCTAATGAGCGGTTATTGTGTTTGGTCGATTTTGTCATAGCTCTGCTAAAATTCTTTCAAAAACTTGAATCTCTACTTTGTAAGAGCCTCCTTGAGTATCTCAGTGGAATTTTAAAAATAATTAAAAGAAGTTTTAACTTTTTTTCCTCTTTTTTTTTTTTTTTTTTTCCCCCCTCAAAGGCATATTTTTTGCATACTGTAGGGGAGAAGAAATACCTAGCTAACTAGAGCATCACAGGCACTAAGAAGTGCATGAGAACTGCAAATGTGCTTATTGCTTAGCTAGTGATACAAGAGAAGTGTCTTGCTGCTCTTCCCCTGATCCTTTCTAAGGGAAGAGCAGGGCACTGTGGAGCCTTGTGCTGGTTTTGGCTGGGGTAGAATTAATTTTCTTCACAGTGGCTGGTATGAGGCTGTGTTTTGAATTTGTGCTGAACATAGAGTTGTTAATACAGAGATGTTTTTGTTGTTGCTGAGCAGGACTTACACAGAGTCAAGGCCTTTCTGCTTTCTGTACTGACAAACTGGTGAGGAGACTGGGGGTGCATGGGAGGTTGGGAGGGGACAGCAGCGACAGCTGACTCCAACTGACCACAGGGATATTCCACACCATGTGACATCATGCTTAGTATATAAAGTGTGAGGAAAAAGGAGGGGAACATTTGGAGTTAAAGTTTTGTCCTCCCAAGTCACCATTACACATGAGGGGGCTCTGCTCTCCTGGAGATGGCTGAACCTGCCTGCCCATGGCAAGCAGTGAATTAATTCCTCGTTGTGCTTTGCTTGCGTGTGAAGCTTTTGCTTTCCCCATTAACCTCTCTTTATCTCAACCCATAAGCTTTTACCCTTTCTTTTCTCTCCCCAGTCCTGCTGGTGAGGCAGTGAATGAGTGGTGTGTGGGGCTTGGCTGCTGGCTGGTGTGCTGCCATGACCGCTCCGCTCTAAATTTTATATTTAGATGGTAATAGGTTGAAAACCATCCTGACCAAAATCTACACTGTCATTAGAATTAGTGAGACAACTGTAAGCAGATTTCAGCTGCTGCAGGGGTCTGAAAGAAAATTTTGCTTACTGTGTAATTATCTGAAATGTTTGATGTATGGTGAGTTGTTTGGCCACTGCAGGAGATCAGCTTCTGGACTTGATGGACAAAGGAAAGGACAGAGTGACTACTGCTATGTGTGTGCAGTGTAATGGAATCCAGTGCAAGAATGATATATATCATAATCCATTTGTTCACTGATAGATTATAAACTCCATAATCTCTGATTTACGTTGCTTAAAGAAGCAGATACAGGGTAAGCAGATGAGTGACAAGGATCTCCACCAGTCAGTCAGACCTTTTCAATCTCCAAGTACAATGGAGTCACCACATGCAAATAAAGATAGAAAAGTGCCTTTCCACTGAACAACTTTGTAAATCATTGTGTAATAGGAGCAATATAAAGCTGACAGTGCCATAAGGCACCAAAATCAATGCATCAGCTACCATTGCAGAGACTGGTGATGAAAAAGCTGTATGTTTTTAATTTTGGGACTAAGGGCGATGTGGTTTACAAGGGGAAGGGGAGATCAAAGATGGGTATGTCAGGTGGCCCCAGAGCGACTTTTTATGGCAGGGACTGGAGTAATTTGTGAGATGCTTTTAATTTCCTGTGCTACTAGGGAAAGAGACTTTTTGCATTTGCTTTTCAGAATTGTTGAACAAGTTGCTGATAGTGATGTGGTGAGAAAGAGAGGCTGGATAAGTGGCTAATTTTTACAGGATTTCTTTAAGCTGCCACATGAAGCTCAAGTTTTGTGAAGATATATTTCAGATGTGTCTGCAAAGTGCTTTAGCATCCTTTGAAATGAAAGACTCCCTATGTCAATACAAGATATTAATTACTGCTCTTCATGGATTTAGTTTTTGACCAATGGATTTGTCACAGTTCATCATATAACCACTTTTAGATTTCCCTCCAAGATTTAAGAGTACAGCAGGCAGATGTTACATTTTTCATTCGAGGGTAGGTAAAATAGACATCTGTTTTCATCTTAATTGACTTTCTAAACATGTATTTAGTAGTTAAAAAAAAGGCTGATATACACATAGAATTTAAAATTATTTTAACCTATATAATGATTATATTTGCTATAAACTATTAAAATAATTGCCTTTGAAAATAGTAGTAAGAGTAGCCTAAATTTTCTGCCAAAACTTTTTCCTGGAATTAGTTTTTTGAAATATAAAGCCAGCTGTTGATAGAGACACTGCCTTCCCTATGTGTGTGAATATTTTAGTGTTCTGGGGTTTTTTCAGGTGGTTTATAATTAATTCATTGAGAAATTAAAATCCAGTTGGGAGACTAGAAAAAGCAACAGCTATTCCCCTTCATCTTCCAATCTGTGTCCTAAAGTCCTGGAAGAATGGAAATAATATGTTTAAATCATTAAATGCAGAAAAATACTCATGTTACTTAAATTACATTTAAAATTGCATTTACACTGAAAATTAGTTTATTAATACTTCAGGTTTCTAAGGAACCAGACATGTTTAAAACAACATTATTTAACAAATAAAATTTCACGTTGCTTGTTTTGTTTACCTTAAGCAGATTCCAATTTCCATCTGAATGCTATTGATACATATAAACTTAAAGAACCCCATCCTTTTTTAAACTTGAAAAGTTATTTTATTATGTATTTTTTAAGATCATGCAGTGAAACATTAAAGTAAGCATAAAATCATCATATATAACCACTGAGTTAAATACATTTTTACATTCAGTGCAGCAGAAGAAAATATCAAATTATACCTAAAAAGAGTCAACTTTTCTTTTGGAACATTATTAAAATGTACAAATAAAAATCAAATTAAAATGACTCATATCAATTTATGGTTTTTCTATTAATATAATTACAGTTAAAACCAATGATTTTTGTTACTTCAACTTCAGTCATTGCTGTAGATCTAAGGCAAATGCCAGTTTGGTCTTACATAAGTGAATTGTCAGCATTTTGTGTCTGATATTAGAGTAAATGTGTAGGGGAAATCACTTCAATTTGTCATGTTTCAGTATAAAATATTCTGATAAACAACTGATATGGAATTATTGGAATAATTGCTACCTGTAAAACCTATATTTTGAAGCCTAGCTCATTAAGAAATCACTTGTGGTCTTGGAAATTTACGGCTCATTCTGTTTTCATGCGGAAAAAAGTCCTCTCTCTAGGCCTACCATCAAGAATGCACAAACCATTGCTCTGAAGAGAATAGCTGCTAGGAGGGTCGATGCAAATGGAGTTTCTTTTCTCTGTAGAAAGCTCCTGAACAGAGTTCAGCCTAAGTTCAAAGATTTTGTTGTGTGGAAATACAATATGGTTACACTGTGCTACACTTCAGGGTTATAGATTTATCACCTTAGGTGGAAAATGCATAAATACTTGGCTGACAGGCATAAAAACATGTTGGCTTGACTCCCTTTATCTGGCTCTCAGGATTTCTGTATTTCTTCACTCAGGGCTGAGCCTGAGCACTCCTGGTTATGGCATCTCCACCTTTTTATTTCTCTTTTATGATTTTGCCGGAAGTAGATAATGAATGAAATCCGTTTAAAGAGAATTGGTTGCTTAGATATATATTAAAATGAGCCTAGATTAAAATACAAGACCTTTACTTTTCCTGATCCAGACAAATTCCCTTTGATACAGTAAGACCTTTTAGTCTCAGCACAGCTATTTCCACCGAAGGTAACAGAGTTAGACCAGCATGAAACTGATGCCAAATTTTCACAAGCAATATCAGATGCACAGATATATGTATAATAAGAGATCCTGACTGAAAGCATCAATAACCCAGCATTATATAGATTTTAGTTTTGTTTTCTATCTGAAGGGTTATGTATCCATACTGACTGCGTCTAGCTGCCAGTGATCCACTGCTGATTTTTAACCCCCTTGTCTGCTTCCAAACCTAATCTGAGAGATGAGTAAGTATCTCTAAGATAAATACTTTGCTACAAGTCCTGAAATTTGGGAGCCAGAAAAGGCAGAGACTCTTAAAGTGCTCCAAATAAAGGAAAGGCTGCCAGGTGGGCTCAGGAAACCTAGAGAGGAAGGTGATCCCAGAAAATGCCCCAGGAGTGGAAGGGACAGCTGAAGTTCATAGCCCTGCAAGCGTGCACATCCACCAGCAAAGAGCTGTGTGCACTGCATTGTTCCCTGAACTAAAATGCTCAATCAACCATTACTTTGGCAACTAAAACAAATTTTCAGAAAGGTGGGGCTCGATGATCTTGGAGGTTTTTTCCAGCTTTAATGATTCCATGATTGATGTGGTTCCATGAACAGGGTTTGGAAGTTCCTGCTCAGAGGGGATCTTTGCATCAGCATTCTAAGATAATATTTTTCTGTATGCATCTGCAGTTGAAGGACTCATAAAAATTGGTTTGAAAATGTGGGCAGGAGAGTTCATTCACTCTGGGAAAATGTTGAGAATATCTGGAATTTAAACTATAATTTTAATGTTTGATATGGTGCTGGATGAAGGGATATGTTTCTGGCTAATACATTTTAATTGCATAATTACTGATGAGGCAACACCCCTGACCTGATTCCCATTACAATCAAGAAATGTAGAGCAAACATGATACTGTCAAGTTCCAAGGGAAGAAATTTCCATCCTAATCTTGGAATTGTTACCAGCTAGATAATGAAAAAGAAAACATCCCTAGAAGTAAAATTTAATCAATTAGGTTTTTGAAAATAAATAATTTGTAAATACTTCATTTTACATATAAAATATAAATACTTGAGCACAGAAGCAAGTGGACTGAACCAAAAATAAGTGAGTTAGATTGTGTGGAAAATGGTCATTAGAGGTAAATGGTGCCCTGTTATCATTTATTTCAGTGGAGCTGTGTTTCAGCAAACTTTGTGGAAAGTTTTTTGACAAAAGCAATTGATGTTTAAACATTGCAATAGTTTAGGTATTAGAGGTACAAAAAATATCATTAAAGGAAGCTAAAATTATTTTTTTATTTCAGAGCTTTCCATGTAAGTATTGTTTTTGTTCGAAATTGACAGCAGGCACAAGTGGTGGAGAAGCAGGCCTGTTTAAAAACAAAGTTTATTTTGAGTTCTATGGATCCTGACAGATTCAAGGAAGTGAAGTAAAAGAAATATAAATGGAAGTGGCATAGTACATTGTCATTACATAGCAGCCAAACGAAAGGAATCTTTATACAACAAAACCTCCTACGACAACAATTATTAATAATTGCCTTGCATTTTAGAGCAAGCCTAATGGATTGTAGCACTTTAGCTTCAGTGAGCTGGATGTGTCATAAAATTGATGCTTCATTCAAATCGAGTGGTTACTCCTCCTGTATAGAGGAGGCAGGGGAACACCTGGATTTATGTATTTTGACAATGTTGCACTTTAGACAGTTGTGTCAAGATATTAGTGAATCACTAAAGACTCGGAGCTGTGGCCTTTGTGCTATTTGGTGTTTTGTTCTACACTTGCATCAGAAGTAGTTAGTGGGAAAATTTAATTGTGTGTGTGCTTACAAAACCAAAATTACAAATTAGTCTGATCAAAATTATGGCATTTTTATTCAGATTTCCATAGTTGCTCATGCATCTGTCTTGAGTGGTTTGATAAGAACTGCTAAATGCATCTTTGAGTGTTTGTTTTCCTTGTTCTTATTTTCAGTTTTTGTAGTAGGAAGAGTAAGTTGTAGCTTCTCTCAATAAGATTATACAAATATGGATGCATATCAGGAGGCTACACTATGTATGCTTTTAAATAATAATTCTTACAATTAATCTGTGGCTGTATTTTTGAATTATGTATATCATACACATGGGATAGCTCAAAAAATCTCAAAACAAAATTGAGGTTTATTTCAAAACAGCTTCTAAACCCGCAATTTTTTTGTTGTTGAAATGTTTAAAAAAAGTCTTTAAAATTTGTCTGAAAGTTAAAACTGCTGTAGATTTAGATTTCTGAAAAATGCTCCAGTTTTCCAAGTCCCATGAAAACTGGGATTTGTAACCTCTCTGATAAACTTGAGTCATTATTGCTGAGATTGTTCAAGTTTGTTTCCAGTCAAGCTGATGACTGGTAAGAGCAGTATTTTATGGGGAAAAAAAGTTTCACTTTTCTTTCCCTTTTAAGTCCTCTTTTAATTATTACACACTTCACTAGACACCTAGCCTGACTAGAAATTGCCCTTTTACCCAAAATAAATACGAATATTTACCTAGAGGCTCAGCATTTTCCTTCACTGAAAACAACATATTTGTGTCATGTCAGCTCTGGGAAGGAAGCCAGATTAGACATTCCCACCTCTCTCTGCCCCCAGACATTCATTTCAGTGCAGGAGTTCATTGCCTTTTCAATTGCACTGCTACAACAGCTTTTGAGAATAAACTGCAAACCAGTCAACTAAAAGGTTTCTGGTTTTAGAAACACAACTAAGCAAAAACCTCAACCCTCTACAAAAACAAAGAGCGTCTGACCTTAAATAAATAAATCATTTCAACTTTGCAATGTAACTGTACAAACAGTAGTGTGAGCAGAACAGAGCAGCAGCGACCAGGAATGCAGGCAGGGTTCGTTAGCTGCAGTTGTTAAGACCACAAAGGGCATTTTTCTGAACTTTTGGAGATTTGTCCCCGTTTGTTGAATTATCAAAATCTGAGTCATTCTGTGTTGATGAAGAAAGGAATTTAAACTTCATGGCAGTATAATTAGGAATTTTATGTAAACACAAAGAAAAGTTAGACGTACATAAATATAGCAGTAAGGACAGTAGAAGAGGCTGAAAGCAGCTTCTGGTACATAAACAAAGGAAATCAGTGGGATTTGTGTACTCCTGGATTAGGTGAAACTTCTTGTAAAGGGCGCTTACTTAACTCTGGGACATTAAAAGGCATTTTCCTAAATTTTGTTTCCAGCCTGGAACTGAATTTTAATTCCCCTGGAAGTTTAAAACTTCAAAACTCTAGTTTTTGTTAGGGCAAATCTGACAAGTTTAAAACTGCGAAAATGTTAGGACAAAACCCTAGACTTTTAAAATTGTAAAACTATAATGTTAGGGGGGAAAAAAGCATTCTAACATAGTTACATCATATGCAAATCTAGATTCATGAGGTAGTAGGTGAGGTATAAACCCTTCAGAAATACAAGGATTTGTTGTTGCTATTAGTGTGCTTCATCTCATCTGAAGTTGTAGCATTGCTGGTATTTAAAAGTTGAGTGTGCATTCATTTTATGTGACTCTTACATGTTCATTTCAATTCTGACTGAAATGAAGCCAGCTGACACAGAAGGGTTCCTTGGGTCTGAGTTTCTGCCTTCAGTAGAACGCAGAGCTCAACTCAGTGAAAGTTATCAAGTAGGATATTTATTTATAAACTCTGAAAGCAAAGAATGACTAAATCACTTCTTTTGGTGAGTTGGTTTGTTTTGGTCAGGCCCTGGTGCAAAGTCAGCAGAGGCCAAAGTAAGAGCAACCTGATGGGAGGCACAGAACAGGTACCTTGTGTTGTGATGGTTTGGGATGCCATGGCTTCCACTTCTGGCTTAGCTTCACTAGTCCCTTGTCATCTTGTGTAAGTCACCTGCTCTGAGTCTCAGTAGCAGTTGCCGTTCTTCATATCTCATGGAAAAATTTTGGTAAATAAGAAGGCAATGAAAATATGGTTGCATACATAGAATTATCTCTTATAGTAATTTAGTAATGTGATTTGTTGTTGCTGATCATACTGCAATTAATTGTTAGAATGCTGTATTTCACTTTCATTTGTTTGAGGGTTGTTGCCTGTACCCTTTTCCTTAAGTGCCTCTTTGTCCCGGTGATATTTTAAGAACAGCAAAAGAAGTCACTTGCCTGGAACATCAGAATGTCAGCCTTGTCTTTGCTTTGAAAATAGGCTTTAAGTAGCCAGCTCAGGCTCTCCTCCCATTCCTCCTTGGGAGGCCAAGGTGTGTGGCAGCAGCTGTTGCTGGCAGGGGAGTATCCCTGTGCCCTCACTCATGCCTCCCTTGTCCCTTACACCTTCAGCTTTGTCCTGCCCACTCTTCCATTTCACTCCTCCTCTGCATGAGAGCCAGCTCAGGTCTAGCTACTCCCTAACCCTGCTTGTCCAGCAGCCCAGAGCATGTGGAGAGAAAACGTTGCTGAGGTGGGGAAGGTAGGGAAGGGAGTTCTTGAACAGCAATAGGAGTCATCGCTTAAAGAGGAAAAGCTGAGGACAGGCTCCTGGAGGTGGTGGGGAGTACTATGGAACCCAAGGTTTTGTCCAACTTCACTGTACATTATATATAGAACCTAAAGACTTCGCGGACTATGAGAACTATTGGATAACCAGAGTTGTTTTTCCTGAACATAGATTACAACTCATCAGCACAGAGTTTCTCTGTCTAACTGAATTTGCGATTTGAAACAATTTCTTTAGTAACAATTAACTAACAGAAAAATAGTGTGCAATTAGTGTTTCTGAATAAAAAGTTCACTGTTGTCACTTTTTAAATTCTGGTCACAGATTTCTACTTAGAGAACTTTTGGATGATGTTTATTGCTGTTGTTTTAGTCATCTCTATCTTACCTGAAAGGGCAGTTAAAAAGCATCCCAGCTATTGTAGTTCATGTCCAAAAGCTGTTGTCATTTCACAGCTGCTTTTGTTGTTTTTATAGCCATATGCCACTTAAAGCTTATTTGATCTCCTTAAATGACCTTTTCGTGCACTCTTATGCAATCCCATTTTAAAGAGATTTAGGTGCCTACAGCTGGAAACCGGCTTGAACTGGGATTTTCAGAACCATCTAGCAGTCTGACCCGCACCAAAATCACTGATTGTCAGGCTGCTGGTAAATCCCTCTAGATTGCTGTCTATCCTTTCAGAAACCTCAGTGACCTTGAGGACAACCCAGAGAACCCCCATGTTATCCTGGTGAAAGTGAGAACTCCCACAGGGTGAAAGGAGAACTCCTTGCCTGTGGTATGATACTGGAGAAATGGGAATGGCTGGAAAGCTGAACTTCATAGCTTGATTGAGAGATCAGCTGGAACAGAAAAGTTTTCGAATAGCAAGTGTTTGAAATGTGAATGTAAAGATCATTAGCTTTATTTTATTTTATTTTAATTTTCCTACTGGGGCTATCTCAGTTCAGGCTCAGGCCTTAACAGTAGTAGCATCCTCTGAGTACCTCTCAAGAGAAGACTAGATTTATTGTGTCCTGGTATAGTCTGTGCCATGACAGGCAGGAGGACTCACAGTATTCTGTGCTGAGACTTATAAACTGCATAGGAATGGTACTTATGGCATAAGAGATCTTTCTCATCTTGCGATGATAAGCTCAGACATTTTCAAGAAGAGCATTTGTACACTCCAAGATGCTTTGACTTGAGTACAGTGGCAATTAAGGAGTTAATTTAAAGCAAGGAGGCAAGGATGGAGAGCTGAGACAGTAGCTCATGGCTAAAAGGCTGATCACAAGTTAAACTAGCAAGCTCTATAAAAATAGTGCTCTGCTAGTTAAAAGTGAGTCTCTGTGCAACAGAATGAAACACCTTGTAACTGAAAAGCAAGGTTGTTGTGTAGCTCCAGTTAAAATTGTCTCTGCTTGTGTTGTTACAACTTGTTCCTTTTGGTGACAGCCCTAGAGCTTTAATTTTGATGATCAGAGGTGTAGGGAAATGCTCTCTCACTGACAGACTTTTGCTACTTTAAAGCTGCTTTAAGCTACTTTGGCAAACTGTAGTTCACTCGTTGTTTTGCTTTGCAGCAGCTTCATGCAGAAAGTTATTCCTTTCCCAGACTTATGCTTCTCACTTGTATTTTTTTTTTTTTAAATGTTTGATTAATTTTCAAACTCCTTGCAGTATTTATCTACTGCAAAATAGTTTTCTCTTGTGCTTTTCATGGCACTAATTTGTGGCTTTGCTGTGCACTGCACATAAATCTGAAAAGCATAAGACACAGAGGTCTGGATCCAAAAAGGTATTCACACACTTCAGTTTTCACCTGAGCTGCAGTTTAAGAGTCTCAGATCAAAAATGATTTGCATATAAATTGTTCCTCATTGCTTAAGTGCCTTTTAATCCATAGGTACCTGGTTGTCTTGCCTGTAAAATTGCTTTAGTGTGTGCTCGTTGTGCAACGCAGTGCTGTGCAGAGCCCCAGGTCCATATGAAATCACAGCACAGATCTTGCAGATATACGGATATGAGCACAGAAGCAATCTGCCTGTATTCGCACGGTCCTGAAGTAGGGGTTTTGTAATGTTTCATTAAAGTAAAATATCTCGAATTTTGGATGCTATTCATCTTGCAGAGAGTTTTGCACTTTTACTGTTTTATAGCTGGTATTAATTTTCAGGAGGGAAATGCCTAGGTTTTGTATGGGATGTTTGTATACCTGTTCCTCATCTGTAGGAGTGAACATTGCATCTATTAGCTCAGATCTGTTTTCAAGTTTCTCTGGGGATGAGTGATCCACAAATGCCATAACATATAAAGTTGTATTGCAAGTAGTGGTTTTTTTATATTGTAGGGATTCCCATTTCCTCTTCGCCAAACGCTGATTCTTCTTCAAGCGAAACACATGACAGCTATAAGGATCAGTTCATTGACAAACATAAGAATATGCTTAATTTTAAACATTTTAAAATACAGATTCTCGAATGTGTCTGCATTTATATCCTAACTGCATCCAATGCTATGAAAGATAAATGCTCTAGAACCAAGTCATTTACAAGCTGTAATTGTTATATTAGAAGCTGAACTGAAATTTGTGTGTTTATATCAAACTCTAAAATACAACAGTGAAAGGAAGTTGGCAAATTCAAATGTGTGCACAAAAATAATCAAGTAACAATACATTCCCAACCTTTAGATTCTTGGAACCAAAAAAGTTCTAAAACATGTAGAAAGGTTTTTTTTAGTTACTGTTGTTATTATTATGATAAAAATGTAACCACCATTTATCCTAACCTTGTTGAAATAAATAGTTTCATCTTGAGATGCTACTTATGCCACTGGAAGAAATTTTTAGATGACTGACCGACCAGATCTTTATTTGGTAGAAAATTTGCTGTCACTGTAACTCCACTGACTTAGTTCTGAAGTTCTGTTTCCCTTCTGTTGGTACGCTTAGCTCCTGGTTACTGGCAGTGTCTATTTTTTTTGTAGCTCTTAGCTGAGTCATAGAAAGAAAATATTCATCTGCTAGCAGTCCTACAGAGAACTTTGTTTAATACAAAAGTAAAAGTCATAGGTATATAGACTTGAAAAGTTCTTGTCCTCTGTTCTTATCTACCCTTATGAGCAGGGAATTAATACAACATATTTCTAAAATTGTTTCTAGCTCATGTCACAAATGTTTTTTTATCAGATCTGAATACAACCAAGAAATACATTCCACAGAATCCTACATATCTGTGAATATTTATAGAACTTTGAACTTTACACCAAATAGGAATTATCATAAAAAATTCATAGCATAATTTTCACTCCTACATTTTGCAGCTGAGACTTTCAGCGATGATGACACTGTTCTGGAAGAGGAAAGCTAATATATGTCTAAAAGGCTATGAGATCATGAACGGAGGCAGTAATATATATATATTTACATGGGAAAACTAGTAATATATAAATTTTCCTGTTAAGAACTATTCTGAACATGAGAAGTTTTCACGAATTCCTTTAGGGTTGGTCAACCTTGTCAGTTTATTTGTAGCCAAACACTGGAATAGATCATGCTACCCAGACATCTGCTGAATAAACTGAGCCATCTGCTTAAAATCTGATGGCACAATACAGAACAAAATGTTTATAATCTCTACAATTTCAGCACAACTAGTTCCTCATTTCTATAAAAATGTAATTAGAGCAAGTGTGTTCTCATTGCAAGCCAGCTTTCCACCCTTCAGCAATCTTAGCACTCCTGATGGAGAAGGAAACAGAGCAGACTTGCCCCTACCAAGTCTACAGGTCCAAGATCTAAGCAGATGATGGTGAAGAAACAGGGCTGGGGACAATGGTCCTCCTCCCTCTCTGGCACAGTCCTGCAACCAGCCTAAGGTGTGCTGGGTGGAATTTTGAGGGGGAAAAAAAAAAACTATAGCTTATATGCAATATTGCAATTGACTAGGTATATGTTTTTCCTCTTTCTTGGGCAAATAGTCATGAAAGAGGAATAAAAAAACACTCAGCTACTAAGTCCACTATCAGGAAACCAATCTATGCAAAACTGACTTTCTTCTGATTAAAGTAACTTCACATTCAAAGGGAATTTCTGTGATATTAGGCAAAGACTCATTTCAAGTTTCTTATCATAACCATTGTGGTCTGGACGCAGATCATGTTCATCAGTAAAGTGAAGGATGAGTTCTTAATGTGTTTCACCTTTTTAAAACCCTTTTTTTCCTGTTTGAACCTGCAATCTATCCATGATGTTAAAGGAAAAATGCATCTATGTCTCAAACTGATTTAGTAACTGGTCTCAACTTTAGCACGGTGCTAAATCTGTTTCACTTGAAAAGCAAATCCGCTTTTATTTTATGCTTATAGTAATGGGCTAAGGTTGGAGAGCTCTAGGGGAATTCACTGAGAATAATTTATCCAAATATTGTTGTAATTGAGATGAAGTATTTAAAGCATTGTGGATGGACTTTTAAGTCCACCTGCCCTTATTACCTTAGGCACTAGTGTTGCTCATCCCTACCATAAAAAGCCCTCTTCCGCTTCCACCTTCAACCTGTTACCACAGTGTCTTTGTGAAAATACAGAGAGTCTTGGATTCTTTTCTGTTTCCAAAGTGTTTTTCCAGGGTGGATTGTGTGTGTCTGCATGGGTGGTATGCTATAAATTTTGGTCCTGCCTCTCTATTTTTCAGTGTATGATAGATGGATCCCAGGCTGTTTTGTAGTAAAACACACCAATGTCTCCCTTGAGAATGATGTTTAGGATAAGTGTTGCTGAAGTGTAGATTACTCTTCCAGAGCTTTTCCAGCATATCCTGGCCTTACCTTCACTGTTGAGAGAGAGCACTGTTGGAAATGGTAGGTATCTAGACAGCTGGGGGATGATTCCTCCTGGGTATGGAATTCCTCTCTGCAACTGTAAGACAAATGACCCAACAGGTTCTTGATATTTTCACATCTCTGATCTTTGGTCTCAATTAATTCAGTGGGCAAAATGACTTAAGCAGAGAGAGACCTGGCTGTCCACCTTCATCCATGACTTTCTGTTAGGGCAATGTGGACAGCAGGGAAACTTTAGCCCATCAGTGTGTTAACACTTTTTTTTACCACATGGAACATTATTTCAAAACTCTCCTTATTACATTTTCACTCCTATCTAGTATATCTAATTAATTTTGATCAGCAGGCTCAATGAGAGGTAATTATAAATAATTTAAGATGACTTAGAAGAGACATTTTTGATAGGCCCAAAATTTAGACTATAAGATCATGCATTCTTCTGCTATTAGTGTAGTTGTTCATAGTTTTTTTCTGTGAATTAAGATTTCTTTGCTTTGAAACAAATTATGTAATATCCTGTCCTGATTCCTGGCATAATTATGAAGTAAGAACAAAGCTTTGCATCATCCCTAAGCTATAATCAAATACCTGAGGACCAAGCTGTTCAGAAATAGGCCTCTGAACTACTGCAGTTACAGTTATTTGCCTTCTAACCATTGCTTGACTTCAAGAGCAGATTCTCTGCACAAGTTTTGTAGGAGATTTATTGGCAGAGAGGGAATGAAGCAGTTATGTTGAGTTATAAATTCATTGAAACAGCAGACCAAGACCTGGTTTTCATGATCTTAAATTGTTTATGAACAATAAGCAGGAAACAACGCAGAAAAACTTTTGAGGTGATAGGAGCAAAATTTAATCTCCATAGTATGAATTTCCTTGAAGTCTATTCTGATAGTCACTGAAACCATTGATGGCTATCAATGATGTATGATTGTTCCAAAAATTAGAAATTATATCCAACAGCAATTAATCCTGTGTGCTGTCTTTATCAATTTATAGAGATTTTTCAACCTGAAATTTAAACCTTCTCAAGATATGAGGTATCTGTGATCCATAAAAAGGAAGAACTGAGAAAACCAAGCCCACAGCAATAGGCTTGTATTTTGTATGGAGCATCCAAAATAGTCTCAACAGCTCCTGGCCTTGATGGCTGGACAAGCATAACAGCAATTGGAACCATTTGGCTGATACATTTTATATGCTGTCCTAAAGTATGCAACTGCTGTTTACAAAGAAAGAGCTGTGTGTTAGGGAGGAAGATGAACAAAACTGTAGAAACAGAAAATATTTACAACTTGGCTAAAATGGAAATAGTGAACTGAAGTTGTTTTTAAAAATCTTTATTCCAGAGAGATGCAGAAGAAGATTAGACAGTATCTTTTGGATAGGTGTAGCTTGGCATATAATCAATTTAGTAAAGAAATTAGCTTGGCACTTTGAAAGATGTTTTGCAGTTTTCCTAGTTGATCACATATAAGCATGGATGACTCTGCTGCAAAGAGAAAAGGAGGAGAGTATGAAGTGTTAATGAAGGTGGTTTTATTCTGTTTGTCAGAGCAATCTCTACATGCCAAGTGTGTGCTGGTCTTTTTGTCCCCATTTAGATTTCAATAGAAATGTTATTTTAAAAATAGGGTGGAATGCTTTCTAAGTGTGGTTGTGGACATCACATTTTCCTCACTTTAAAAAATATTAGTGTCATCTCAAATTCTTTTACTTTATATTTTTCCCATTATTGTTTTGCACTCAAACAGTGATTATTATCTCTCTCAGATACTGAGGGAACATATTTTTCTGGAGAGTTTTTTGTTGTTTTTTTTTCCCCTCTTCACTTGCAAACTATTTTGCATGCCCAGGACAATCTTTTTTAACGTTCCATGGTCCAGATGTCACAGACGTCACAATTCCAAAATTCCATGAGGGATCCCTGGTTTTTAAATAAGTGGCAGTGTGGGTGAGGTTAAAGTATGTCTAATGTGGAGCTCGGTCCTCAAGTGCTAGCCAGCCAGCTGGCATTTAGGCTGACATTGATCAAAAGACACTACTCCTGATGCTGTGAAGTCTGCCAAGATGAAAATATTTCTTTCAATCTGGCTCTGACATTAAGGTGGTTCTCCACATTATTTAGTGCTAGGGTTAAGCCAGACCTCTTTCATGTTCCATTCGAGCCAGAGAAAACAGGCTTGCTAAAGCCATCAGAATTATGGGGTGATTTTAAAATTTCCCCTGGGTTTAATAAAATGTGGTAGTTTGGGTGAAATCTCCCTGATAGACCTTTCTGTTAATGCTTATCTAGATAATGCATCTTCCAAATGTTCTGACCAGAGTGTTTGTGATATTAAGGAGCCTTTGTCGTGCAGCTCCACAGATGTTTTTTCTGCACCTTTTTTATTACGAATTGGGGTTAGAATTTCACAGTTAAGTTGAAGGGTATTTTGTATGCTGTATGCACCTACCTATGGTTATGTTGAATTCCCCAGGGGAATGGCAGGAGAAGAGATTTTTAAAAGACAAGCCTGTTGAAATGAGTGCAGTGGTTACTGCTGAATGCCAGCTGAGTTGTAATGATACAACTGCTTCTTATTCTCTTTAATATGGTGTCTCACGAACAGCATGAGCGTTGAATGCCTGATGGTCGATGCCAAATAGAACAAGTTACCATCAAAGGAGGCGGTGCATCAAAGTGCTACAGATATAGATGAAATGTTATTTTCAATACATTTGCATCTCTGGGAAGCAGAGAGAAAAAATATTTTCTGGAGGTGTAGCTAAGCATAATTCCATAGATTTTCAGGTGGCAGCTTAAAGATCACAAACATCTTACGGTCTGGCTCTCTAGTCAAAGGCTAACTATTAAAGTAGACTTAGTTCAGATTCTCTCCAAATTGGAATCTGTTTTCCAATTTCTAGTTCATCAGACCCACCTTTTTTTTTTTTTTTTTTTTAAATGTAGGCTAGTATTTAAGCTCCAGTACAAAATGTTGGTTGACGGAATTAAAAGAGAGAAAAAGCAAGGTAAAGATTCTGATAACCATATATATTGTTCTAGTGAAAGATTTAGGTCAGTATCTCAGTGGAAAACTCTACAGGCTCTTTCATATTTATATTAATTTACTTATTTAAACTGCATTGAAACACTTCTTTTGATAAGGGGGGCATTCTTTAAAAAACAAAACCAAAAATAAAGTAAAATTACAAATAAAATTGTGGCTTTTCCTTCCAAGAACTTCTGACCAAAACTGTGACTCTTAAAGGAGACACCTGACTTAATGCATCAATCATAAATTTGGTTTTATTTATTCTGGAAGCTTTGTGAGCAGAGTGGCAGTAAAGTATTGCACACTGCTGATCACAGAGCGATTCAGTGCAGCCTGGCTGTCCAGAGACTAGAAAGCAAACAGCCTCAGCTACTCCTCTCCTAACATATCATGCACAGCCCAGCACACTACAGTTGTGTTTATCTGCTTGACCACCTCCCCAGCTCTTCCACCTACATTCAGATGTGCAATTCTTGCTACTCACAGCACGTGTGCTTTGCTCTTGTTCTGCCTGGAATTTTCTGGCTTTGAGCTGGGTACCAGGTGTGTGGTGATCTTCAAACCATGCTTGGTCCTGCTCTCTTGCATTTCTTGTTTTCATTGCTCTGCCAAAATATGCAGTTTCTAGGCCAATACACTGCCCTGATGGCATTTTCATAACTTCCCAGTTCTCACGTAGAATTATTTGCTATGAAGTAGATGTAAGCCCAGAATCGGTTGGTGTGTTAGATCCATCATATGGTTATGTTCTGTTCTATTGGCTAGTTTAGGAATCTGGAAACACTTTCAGATACCGGTTGCATTTCAGTGAAGAGCATGTCAAATAGACCTACCTTCTCTCTTACTTGCATTTACATGAACTGTTACTCCTCCTATTTTCTTGAGTACAAAATGAGCTTAAACAACTATTTCAAGAGAAAGGGGAGGTATTAGAAAAACACTGGAAAATTAATGTGAATGCATGTATAAACATTTATTTGTATGTACTAAGTTCCGTGTCTGCAGAAGTTACATTAGATGAAGAAGTAGATGTAGAAGTAATGATGTTTCATTCAAAATTATTTTTTTCAAAATACGCCCAGGTACAGCTGAATTAAAGTCAAACAAATTGACAAGCTCTCCAATTAGGATACTGAAAGTTCATTTCCAAGCTGCCTGCTCTCTTGGCATCCACAGAGGACATTGCAGCAATGAGACATTCCTGATATTTTCTTCGGTATCCCTCTGATTCATTCTCCACACTGGTTGTTTCCATTGATGCAGGGATGTAGTTAGAGGCTGTGTAACAACCATTGTCTTCACTTGAGGCTACCTGTGGATGGAGACTGACAAAATATATCAGACTTGTGCCATCTGAGGAGAGCTTCAGTGACTTTATGGACAAAGTCAGAATTATTTGTAGATGTACACAAGGAAAATCTTGCATGTGCATTGTAGTTTATAATTAAGCAAAGGAAATTCTGTAACTGTAGGCATATATCTATATATTTTAAGCATCTAGATACTGAACCAATTTCCATTTCAAGCTTTGAACATCTTACCACAAGCTAAAATTTTCTGAAGAAATATGTGATTGTTGAATTTGTTCTTGCAAACATCCACAGCAATAAAACGTCCTCCATAGTGAATATTTTAATGTTGGTGCATTGCCTCCAGAAAAACAAACAAACCTACAAAAAAAAACCAAACAAAAGCAACAAGATGTAGGATCATCAACCTGAAATTACTTTTAAGTGTTGTTTTTCTCATAAATAGATAAAAAAAGAGGATAGCAGCACCCATAATAACTGGACCGTGTATTAAATATGAAGTTTGGTTTTACAGTAGAAGAGTTGCTATTTCCCTGTGTTCTCTAAGTGGCTCTCCCAGAGAGCTGGCTTACAACTGCGTCTGTTCCCCCATCCCCTGTTGTCAAAATGATAACAAGAAATGCAGCTGAATGACCTGATTTCTTAGGACAAGCTGACCTGTTTCATTGTTCAATCTTTAGCCATAAGCTTCAAGTGCCAGTCCTCTGGGGATCTTTTTGGAAATATGTAGAAACCACATTCTATAGATGAAGTCAATGTAAGGAGAAGAAATATCACTGAATTCCAGTGTTATTAATTTAGTCCAAAAGAATAAAGGGATTCTGCACCTTGTAGTGTTGTGTTCAGCATGGGAGGAGATTTTTACAGTTATGAAAAAAAATTAAACTGGGACAGATCTCCTGATAGAGATTGCCTACCTATCTTTTCGGCTCTGTGATACTTATAATTAAATAATAACAGGAAAGCCAAAACAAAACACCTGAATATGACATGACCTGTAAACTCAAAGTGAAGAAAATTCCATTTGAAAAAATCTGTGTCTCAAAAACAAAGTCAGTAAATTGGGTAAATTTCATTGATTTCATGAGAAACTAGGCAATGGACTTCCAAAAGATTAATTTTATACAGAGAAATTTTGGATTTTGTCCTTTATTCTAGGAAATTGAAAAGATACTGGAGAAATCACTGGGAAAGTTTAAATATGTTCCTTTATTGAATATCCTAACTTTTTAGTCTCTGTTTCCATCTTTGAATAGTTTAGGTTCTGCTGTACAAGTACTTCTTATCCTGTCATCTTTGGTATGCTAATGGTGTCTGAAGTTGTTAGAGATGAACATGTATGAAAATATTTCCAGCACATCATGAAACATCTTTCTAATCAGCGTGAACCCTGTTTGCCATAACAAGAACTACTGTATTGCTGTTAGCTGCTCAAGAGAATGGCAGAAATAGAACAACAACAAAAAATTCAGTTTTAAAAATATAAGAAGATAATATTTATTTTTCAGAATCTTGGCCAAGACTGAAAAATCATAATGTTGCTAATGTGGCCCATGGTTTTCAGGCATATATAGGAAGCATTCAGGAGCTACTAACAAACAAACAAACAAAAACAAACAAACAAAAAAATTGAATATGAGTAGCTAAAAATACTTTGCTAAAGCTGATTTTACACTGAAATATGACCTTCTACAAACAAATGTTCTTTAAGGGGCAAATAATACTAAAAAACCTTGATCCATGATTATGAATAGTTTTCTAAAGACAATGCATTGATTATTATATTTAGTAAGGACTTTGTGTGGCAGGGCTATGGGAAGAATAAGTAACATTTAAAATCAAAAAATGATATTTTGGCCTAGTGTGCTTTCTTTATGCAGATTCTTGTTAAATCTGTTACCTCACACAGAATTCTGCCTACTTCATCTAAGAGAGATCTCTGATTTTACAATTTCAGATTTTTGTGTAAATTAATTTAGGCGTTCCTGTCAAAAAGAGATGAGAATGATGGCAATATTGGACTGTATAAGCAAATTAAATTGTTGCTATAAGTCATGAACACACATTAAATTATTTTGTTTCACAATAGAGTCACCATAAGCTATAAAGTTAAACATCAAGTAAATCCCCTTGAGTCAATTACCTTTATTAAAGTTTGAATCTATGCTGATGTTATTCTCAGTCTATTTTGTGCCCTTAGATTCATGGGCTACAAAACCTTTCCTCACATGTACAGCTGGGTTAACTCATTTGGCAGGAGAAAACTTCTTCGATTTTTGGTCTTGAAAAGCATTCTTATCACCTCCCATCCAAACATAGAAATGCAAAGTATCAGGAGCATATTGTTTGAATTTCTTTGATGGAATAATCGTGTAATTTTTGGAGTCTCTTTGCTTCGGTCTGTGTCTTGGATCTGGGCCCAGGTGCTAACTCGTGCCTTTTGGACACTGTTACGTAGGCACTACACTGACAGTTAACACTGCCCCCTTATTCAATAATACAACAAAACTGTGTTTGTATGGGTCCAGACATCCTTAGCAGAGTGAATGCTTTAACTTGTAGAAGAGCAAAACCTGAAAACAGAATGGGACTGATTCTGAGCACCTCTAAACAGAAATTTCAAGACATAATGTAATTTTGTTCCACAGAAAGCAGTGGCAACACTAGCAGGATGGTATTTGTGGAGATCTCCTGCCAAAAGTTAATGTGCTTAGCTGTCCTGTAGTTGCACTGACTGCCTGCTGGCAGTGCAGACATTGCAGTGTAACGTCACCAAATCAGACCTCTGCAGGTTGTGTTCTCTCACTGCCAGAGAATGATCAGGTGTCACCCTCCACAGTACTGCACTGGCTCCTTTAAAAGACTAACTCCCTTCTTACATACATGTTTTACATGTTTTGCAGTTGCCTGAACAGTGCAAAAGCCTGCACTGGATATAAATTCATAACTTGGAAGGTGGCACTCAGTTGATTAGTAAGTGCCTTGCTAATATTTTCTTTTTAGTGAAAATTTAAGAAAGCATGGGAAATGTGGGAGAACAGGTAACTTATCTGGTCAGCAGACCCTAAGTCATTCCTGTCCTGGGTGAAAATAAAAGGTAGCTGACAGCACCCACTTATCAGCTTCCAGCATCATACATACCTGCCACTAGCACTACTTCCATTGCTCTAAGGCAATTAAAATATTTATATGATAATTATTTCTGTCCTCCATAAAAAACTCAGAAATGAGCTCAGGGTGAGTTACTAAAGTCTGGAGAGGAGTGCAGAACATGAGGCAGGGGGCAGAGACCTGTAAGATTTTGGCACAGCTCCTGAGCAATCCCTGAACTCAACCATCACAAAAACCCCATGTTTCCACCTTGACGCTCGGCCTTGTTAGAAACAGCTGAACGTGTGTGGTAGATGTGTATGAAAAACAGAAGATATTTTTGTAATAGAGCTGATGGCTAATGCCTTTCTCAGTCAGTTCTGAATTTGTTGTGCAACATTTTAGTATTAGTAAGTATTTTGGAGAAGAGGTGAAGTACAGATCCTGACCTCGTAAATTTCCACAGCGGTTTTTGCAAAATTAAGAATGTTAGCCCAAGTGGAAAAGGTCTACTATATATGAATGAAACAAAAATATGTTATCAGAAAAGCAGCTAGCCTACTTTCAGCTTGACTATTTCATAGTCTATGTGTAAATATCAAATTTTATTCTCTCTCAGAATTAAGACAGGATAATTCACAGTATCTAGAGGCTTTCTTTTTTTCCCCAGAGCAGACTCTCAAAATCTGAAAGTATTTAATCTTCCATATAGCTAAATCCCTAGATTTTTAATTTTATATTTGTTTTTAATATTTTTTATGTCTCTCTTGATGTTTCTTTTACTTCCAAGGGAGGTCTGGATTCACCTATGCATTCCCAAGGTGTTAACCCATTTTTTTCCTAAATACTATCATATTACTACATTCAGCAAGTGATTGAGTTTCCTGGCTAGGAGTTATGCCAATCAACTTGGAATGTGCATTACAAATTAGTAAATGAATGCAAATTCATTCACTGTCAGATGATGTTTCTTGTCAGATTAACTTGTGCACCTCCCCAATTGCAGTGATTCATGATAGTTGCATCGCTTATGCTTTATTCCTTGGGTTTGTTATTAGTGCTCCTTATGGTTCTGTAACGTGTAAGATATCAGTCCCTTGATATCTGAGTCCTGTTCCTTGGTAAGTAATAAAAGAAATTTTAAATTCAGTGCATTTTCAAGAAAATAATGGTTTAAGCACTGCACTGGCTTCTACTTGTTTTAGAACAGTACTTGACCATGAAAAAGATTGCTCTAATCCCACTGGACGTGTAAGCTTACACTCAGCTTCACACTTCCCAAGGAGAGAGTACTTATCCAGACTGGAGGTCACAAGAACTTCATTCATTTTGGCTCCTACAGGAAACTGTCAGCACACACCAAATTTTAGTGAAGTTTTATGAAATTCTTAATAATATCGTGATGACAAAAATAATAATGATGCGACTGTGTAATACTATTTTCCTAATACATTTAGTATATATTGTTTTATCTCTTCCTATGTAGTTCTTTAATTTTCTTCTGAGTGACATGTTTTACCCTTCCCTTTGTCACTTACCTGGACAAATATTTCATGTTAGCAGTAAATTTATCTATTTTATCATATTTCTAATATATACTGAAAATCTAATGGATCCACTCTGAGTTGCCTGCTATCCAGTGAACGAATTAGATATTACATCCTTTAAGCAGATATGAGTCCATAGGTCATTTAGTATTAATGATCTGCGTTTTAGAGGCGACTTGTAACATTTTAAAGCACCCTACTGCTTTAAGGTATAAAATTATTCTTTTCTATATACCTGCTTGACCTCAGCACATCATGTGATTTCATTTTCTCCTATGTATCTGTCTAAGAACTTAGTAATTACTCTTTTGCTGTATGAGACTTTGTAGTGTTTAAATTTTCCTGTCCCTGTCCCTTTTGTATGCCGAGATGGGAGTGAGAACAAAGGTCTGAGGGTGGTGATGTAACAGTATTAACCAAGATGGCAAGATATTGAGTCTTGTGGGGATCATCACAAATCCACACTCTGTTTCTGCCAGGATTTCTAGCATTTCTGCCTGGATTTTACTGAGCCTGATTTTTGTTAAGAACATTTGTGAAATCCGTGAACTTGAATTTTGAATTCATCTTTCCCCAAAATTTAAGCCTGACATCTTGGTTCAGGCCTGTCGCTCTTGGAGAGTTAAATCCTGCTTTGTGTTTAAAGGCCAATTCCGATATTTGGAGATATAGAGGCAGCAATAACTTGGTAGAGTAGGAAATAGTGTTATTAAGCAGTGTCTTGTTCTAGCAAACCATACTCCAGTAGATCTAACGTTAGGCCTGCTGTTAATAATTTTACAAGCAGAGCGTGAAATAGCAGCTTGATACCTGACTAAGGGGGAGCTACAGCACTGCACATGAACATTTAAATGTAGTACCCTTAGTGAGCAGATATTAATGCTGTTTCAAGGAGTGTCAGTGAAGAGTCTTTGATATTGTGATTGGGATACTTGCTATTACATCCATAGTGACAGCTCCAATTGACAGGATTAAAAAGGCAAAATTTAAAAAGGAATTATTTCATGCCCTCAAGTACAGATAAGAATGGTTACATCTCTGCTACGTGTCTTGGCTTGACAGAGGATTTTTGTCTTCTGGCTTTTCTTACCTTGCACAATTCTTAAGTTCTCTGTGTCATTTCACTGAGTCATTTCTCTTACATTCTCTCCCTTCCTGCCACATCTTTTTATTCTCCTTACCCTACCTCTCAAAACCTCCATTGTTTATAAATGTCTCTTTTGTAGTTTTTATGTATTTTATAGCTTGGAATTATTTTTTGTCCCCATGAGTTCTTTCTGTAGTGGCTTTTCTAATTCTTGCCCCATACTTTAAGGTGTTCTTCTATCAGGTTATAGTGAGAGATGGACAGCTTTTGGTGTTGCCTTAAATTTGGTTCCTGCCACTCACCTCAAGACTTTTGTGGTGCTTATTTTGGCCAGACAATAACTCCACCAGGAGACATTATAGCATGTTGACTTTTGTGATCTTGGGTCTGCTTCAGGTACTAATAGGTATCAAGATCCTGAAGAAGGTAATTTTTAAACTGATGACTGAAGATTTGGTAATGATATTAAAAGCCCTAAGACATTGAAATTCCGGTTACAAAAAGAATTTTTGTCATTCCAGTGCCTTGCAGTCATAACCTCAATCCCCACAGACATCCAAGCTGGATCCTCTTTGCCATGAGGAAGTGCTAGAGGGAATAGTTATAAGGACATTTTTTGTGAAGAGATCTGACTCTATGTACCCGACTGCCCCGTTGGTACCAAATGGCCTGAGTTTTCTCTATCTGGTCGTGCATCAGTCTATGGAGAAAGCCTGCAGGATGCATCCTAGGGGATGGTCCTTCCAGGTAGCTGGCTGTTTGAGTTATTTTCTGTGGGTTGATTAGTTTTATGGTGCTGGTATTTGATTTAATTTAATTGCCGTTATTGAGTAATTAATTTTGCCGGAGGGATTAGTAGATCCCTGAAGAGACATTTATTATTTTATATCGCAATAGCATATTTTACATTTATTACTGTTTATATTTGTAAGGAAATCAGTAAACTGATTTTATTACAAATGTAAGCAAATAATTGATAATCATTAGTTAAAAATCAGTTATTAAAAATAAAGTTAGTTAATAATTTTTACATTCCTGTGGGTTTAAAATAAACTTGAAAAATCTGTGCATGATTTCATAGCTGGTAATATGTAATTACCTTTGCGGCTCAGTTTTTGGCTAAATTTTTGTAAAACTTGCTGATTGAAATTAGTGTTGTGTCAGACAGCATTAATGATTTTTTCAGATTAGCCCAAATTTTACCAGTTTTTATATCATTTAATAAGCAGTATGATACACATTTTAAAATAATAATCTCGCCTGTATTTTTGGCATGCAAGCATCAGGTTAAAATTATTCACATGACAAAAATTATGGAATGAAAAGACGCCTAGGAAGGATAACATAATTTTTTTGATTATTCATCAAACAGTGAAAATCTAGTGCAGAAAGAATCACTCTATTTTTTTACTTTTTTTTTTCTTCATTAAGGTGGGAATTCTTTCAGACTACATTATAAATCGAAGATGATTTCTGCTCAATCTGTAGATGGAGTAACAGGGGCTTTTTTTCAGTGCCCAGAGACATTTCACCTTGCCATAATTACTTGCAATTGCTATTGGAAATTTGACCAACAGGTCAGGTCCTATAATATCCCACTCCCTTATTCATGAATAAAGCAAAAGGTAAAATATGTAAAGTGGGCACAGCTTTTGCATGTGTGACCTGAAGTGAGATATGAAACTAGTCACAAAATAATTGCCCTTTAATGTAATAGAATATATAACGCTCTGCTTAAAGCTTGGCACATTTTCTAACCAAATACGGTTTCATATGGGGAAAAAAAAAAAAAGGGAAAATATGAGTTGAGATTAAATTTTCATTCTAAAAAGTTGGAGAAATTTTCCTCAAGTGTTTCAAAACTTTGGAATACTTGAAATAATGGTTAAATATCTTGAAATTAATCAAATACTCATTTCAACAGATCCAAGGTTAATTTTTATCACATGTAATATGTTATGTGGGGGGAAAAAAAAAATCCAAGTATTTGGATGGGATTCTGGGTTTGATGGAACTAAATTTTATGCCCAAACATGTTAACTAGTATTTTAAAAATACTCTTTTGTGGTATATGTTATAATTATAAATTTAGTTTTAAAACATTTCGTGAGGCCAGAAATTCTATGTAATAAATGTTAAATATCACCAATAAGTTCAGCCATTTGTTAATGGCCAGGGAAGAAAGTCATGGAACCATACAAAGGGTAACAACTTTTTCTCATTTTTCTTCCAGTGTTCACATCACTGTAAACAGTGATGTAAAAGCTAAGCAATAGAAAACTGGAGTAAAACATATTTACTGAATCCCCAAAAACTGTGACATAATTCAGTTCCTGTATTTTATTCTGTGAATGACAGTTCTCTGTGATCATGTGACCCTGGTGAATTCAGGAGCGTACCAGTGTGTGAGAAGTCTCCTTGCACTGTGCTGTGCAAACAGCTAAGAACTGATGATGTGGCCTTGCAGCATCTCCGTGCCTGTCCATGTGCAATCCGCATGGAATCTCTGTACCTCTGTGTAGCCTTAGGAGGAGCACTAGTGTAGAACTGAGAGAGTTCCAGCAGCCCTTGCCATCTAATTGCAGTCTTCTACTCAAACACTTTTCTATATTAATGGGAAGGAATTTACACCATTTCAGCTTTTCTGCACTTGTAGAGTGATTTTTAGTGCTCAGGGCTTTTGTTCCAGCATCTCATGGCAATTCAGATTTAGAAGGAAATGTGAAACAGTAGAGCTGTCCCCAGGAATGCTTGTGAGCTGAACTAACCACATGCATACCTAGTGACTGAATGAAATTAGCTGCTTTACAATAGAGAGAATGGGCTGCAAAGATCATGAGTTGACAAAGGGGTCTGTGAGGAAACATAATTTATTTACAGAAGGTTTATTATGATATATTGGTCTCCACTAGGTTTCAACTTCTGTTGAAATTTTTCTAAATGTGATTTGAATAGACCTTTTCTTCATATATTTTTATTTTATTAAATTATTTTTTTCAGTTCATGATTTGGTTTGGGGTGGGTTTTGGAGAGATCTTTTTAGACACTGTATTCTTTATGTTAGCCTCGCTTTGGGAAAGTGTTTCCACATCGCAGACCTGCTCATTTGCAAGCATTAGCTCTGCTGCATGTCTGTGTTTTACTTTATGCATTATTAAAGATTTCAGTTCAAGAGCCTATGTAATTGGCTTATTTATGCCAAGTCGTTTCTGATTTCTTTAGTTTTATTTATACTCTTTTCTTGTTCCCAAGCACACCTATTCTCTTCTACATAAATATTCTCCATTTCAGAAGTAAAAAAATACCACTGCTGGGTACAGCAATAAATTAAGTCTAAGGGAATTTAGTTTATACTTTTATATGTAAGAAAGATTTTAATCCCCTTTTATTGTTTCCCTATGGCATGCAGCTTACTCTGCATGGCTGAAATGCTGGGAATATCAGCATTTGGACCAAATAAGCTTGCTTGTCACCTACTAGTGTATGCCTATGACGAGGACTACATCTTAAATAGGTGAGTGCAAGCACAAACACCAGGTTTGGCATGGAAAAAGAGCTAGAATGATGGTCCAATAGCAATTATCATAGAATGATTTGGGTCAGAAAGGACCTTCACAGTCATCTAGTTCCAACCTTCCTGCAATGGGCAGGGATGTCTTCCAATCTGCCCTTGAACACTTCCAGGGATGGGGCATCTGCAACTTCTTTAAGGAACTTGTTCCAGTGCCTCACCACCCTCATGGTGATTACTTTCTTCCCAATATCTAACCTAAACATGCCCTCTGACAGTTTAAAGGTATTCCCCCTTGTCCTGTCACTACATGCCCCTGTCAAAAGTTCCTTTTCAGCCTTCCTTGTAGGCCCCTTTTAATACTAGAGGGCTCCTATAAGATCTTTCTGGAGCCTTCTCTTTCCAGATCTGAGCAGGCTAAACTCTCAAGTCTGTCTTCACAAGAGACATGCTGCAACCCTCTGATGATGTTTGTGACCTCCTCTGGACTCGCTCCAACAGGTCGGTGTGCTTCTTATGTTGGGAACCCCAGAGCAAATGCAGTGCTCCAGGTGGGGTCTCATGAGAGTGGAGTAGATGGGGGGAATTTCCTCCCTCACCCTGCTGGCCAAGTGAGCTTTTGATGCAGCCCAGGATATGACTGGCTTTCTGGGCTGCAAGTGAAAACTGCCAGGTCATCTCCAGCCTCTCATCCACCAGTACCCCAAGCCCTTCCCAGCAGGGCTTCTCTCACTGACCAGCCTGCACACAGGATTGCTCCAGCCCAGGTGCAGGACCTTGCACTTGGGCTCACTGAACTTCACGAGGTTTGCATGGACCCATTTCTTCAGCTGGAATTCCTCTGGGAGGCAGCCCATCCCTCAGGTGTGCCAGCTGCACCACTCAGCCTGGTGTCGTACTCAAGCTTCCTCACTCCGAGTATGATCATTCAGCCTATTCCTTACCTGTTGAGCAGTCCATCCATCAAATCCATGTCGCTTCAATGTAGAGACAAGGATGTCACGTGGTCTACTGTCAAATACTTTGCACAAGTCCAGGTACATGATATCAGTCACTCTTCTATCACCCACTACAGCTGTAACCCAGTCATTAAAAGCCACAAAATTTATCAGGTATAATTCGCTTTTAGTGAAGCCATACTGACTTTCATCAATGACCTCCTTACTTAATATGTGCCTCAGCATAGTTTCCAGGTGGAAATTATGATATGTGCCATGAGTTTTCCAGGCACCGAGGTGAGACAGACTGGCCAGTAGTTCCCTGAGTCTTACTTATTTGCCTTTTACATATGGGGAGTTGTTTCTCCTTTTCCAGTCAGTGGGAAATAATAACATTATTGTTATTGATATTTGTGTGGGACATCATTTCTGGTTGCAACTGCTTTCAAAGTTGCAAGTACATTCAAAGAATGACATTCAGATGACCAAATGGTGGTCAAGTAAACTTGTCTATACCTTTTCATTGTGTCAGAATGCCAGGGCTTGAAAATTCTCTGCTTGTGCATGTGAGCATCAGGATCCCTGTGCTTTGTAATGATCCTGTTCTCTTTCTGTGTCACCTCTCATAGGTTGTTCGGCTTTCCAAGCTTGACGACGCAGTTCTTTTCCAGGAAAAGAGCAGTGTCCCTCTCTAGTGTTTCACGTGACCCAATTACACTTTTTAATGGATATATACAGTTTGAGAATAAACAAATAAAGCAAGTGCTGTCTGTGATAATCTTACCATACAAAGTCTTATCTGAAGATTGAGGCTACTTTCCTGTATGGATATAACCTGTAACTATGTTGTAAGTCATACCAGAAGTAGTGTTATCACAGCAGAGGCAGGAGGGCCAGTGCTAATTCTCCGAATTCTGAGTTTGTGATGTTGGGCCACAAAGCTTAGTGACAGAACGACAAAGATTTCTCACTTGTTTATCTTCTTCTTTTTTTTTCTTCGCTGTTGATAAATTGTCTGTCAACTGCATGTGTTTCAACAAATTTGTTGATTGCAATTACTCAGCAAATTGTTGTTAAGATATTTCAGGCAACGAACTGCTGAGAAAGTGTTTTCTGTCAGTGGTCGTTTGAGTGCTTGCTATTCGTTGTTTATATTTGCAATTTGAATTGTATTGACTGCACACACAATCCCATGATTGAATACAGTTGCTCATAAGAGCCGGTTTTCACATTGGCTCCTCCAAATTTCCTCTTTTGTGAAAATATTGCTTACTTCATTCGCAGCCATCATTCTCTTTAAACAGAAGAAACTTGGCTGAAGTTCATGCAGAAGTGAATTCTAAACCAAACATATTTAACTACAGCTTAGACCCTATAGGCAACGGTTTTGTTTGCTCAGCTCTTCTTTTCAGTTATGTGAACAAGCAGTTCCTATGAAATTTGTGTTGTGGCTTTCTTTGAAGAGGTTAATATGTCATATCACATTTTTCTTAACCAAAGGGTGTTTATATTACTTCTGATGAAATGTAGGTTTGAAAACTGACTGTTCTGATTTGGAGTCTCTATTTTTGTTCAGATTAAGACTTTCTACCTGTCTAGGAATATGGAAATCATACACTGAACACTACAGTCAGAATGGGTAGAATGAACATGCTAAATGGCTATTTAAATATTTACTGTATGAATGTAAACATTTTCCACCAAATGTATTGGGGTTTTTTTATCAGTCCTTGAATTCTCAATGACTTGTTCACAAACGGTTTAAATTCATTGAACTAAGCTGCTTTTTAGAAAATAATAAATTGATTTTAAAGTAAGTAGCACTGATTATTGTTGCAATATAAGTAAGCAAATTATTTTTCTAGAGTTTATTTAAAAGAGTTCAATTTTGAAAAAAAACAGGCTTTCAAATATGAAGAATCCTGTGTTCCCAAATTTGAACAATTTTTTTTGGAATATCCATACAAGACTGTTACCATTAAAGGTTTTTTTTTTTTAATTTGATTTTGCTATTTGATCTTTCAAGTTTGAATAGTCAATCCACATTCTTGATGTCTCTCCTTGCAAAGAGAGATAGAAATGTGCTCAGATTTCAGTGTAAAATGAGGCTCCCATGTATTTGCTTAATATCAGATGTTGGGAATCGATGGAGCTGAAAACCCTGTGTACCACTTGTGAGGTCCACTTCAAACATACCTTGGAAAGAGTAGGCTCAAAACTTTCTATAGAAAACTTTTCACAGCAACCTCTTTTCATGCCTTTATCAGGGTTTCAACTGATAAATATCTAAATGCATTCTGTATTCTTTCCTGTTTCTTCTTTCCTCACTGGAGAAATCCACATCTCTTTCTGTCCCATAACTAATAATTAAATGGAAATATAATATTTTCCATTTCCCCAGTTTTCCAGAAATATTTTCCTTTTTGTTTGAAAGTCATCAAGAATTAACATTTTTCACACAAAATAATGAAACCTAGAAAGCCTCTGATCTGAATAGAAAATAAGAGGAATTTGGACATAGAGCTAGGGTCTGCCTTAAAGAAAGAGATATTCATTGGTTTTGGCTTTTAATTTTTTTTAAAACCAAAGTTAATTTTTCTAGTACCTTATGTTCATTTTTATTTCAGGAATTTTTTGAAAAAACGCCATTTGTATAATTCATATGCATCTTCTCAATATATAGCCTCATCAACTAATTTATAAGAGAGTGGTAATCCTAAATCTACAAACATATTTATTAAATTTACCATCTTTTTGGCTGGCAGATAAATGTGTTAAGTAAAGAAAATGCAGTATTGAGTGATGTCCTATATTTGTAGAGGAAATCAGAAATAGATAGCAAAATAGACTGAAAATGAAGTAATGTGGTTAAGCACAGCTGAATGATGCCATTTTAAAAGCTGATTAGAAATAAATATGCCAATTGCTATGGATCCTCTGTCTGTCATAAAAGGTGGTTGTTCGCTTTGTCTGTGAGAATGAGCCTGGCTCCAGAGTGTGTTGTGCATGGCTTTCCAAGAGGGTCGAAAGAGTGGCCCGTGAGTGACACAAGCTGGAGTAAGGTGCTGCAATAAGATACTGCATGCAAACTCAGAGAAACTACATTAAAAGAGGTGAAGAGAATCAAGTTCCCTACTATTCAGGTCAACTAGGCTAAAGATGAATAAGGAAACACTACGAAGATGTGAAGTGGGTGGCCAGATAGGATTATTTGGTTCTGTTGAGAGTGAGCTATTTAAACTACTAACACAAGGTGATCGCCAACAAAGAAATGAGGTGACCACTGTGGACAGTCCATCACAGTTTTGTTTGAAGTACATAAATTGAACTTGAAAAGGAGCAACTTCTGTTTGACACAGAAAAAACTTCCTAAGCAAGAATTTGGCATACAAGTAACAGGTCATGATGAAGGTTGGGTTGGGTTGTAGGGTTTTTGTTTTTTCATTTGTTTGCTTGGTGTTTTTTTCTTTAAAGGATCTACTGTCTAAAATTTACAACCACAACAATCTTTGTTATGCCAGGAATCCTCCTGCAGTTAGTAGAATTATTAATGATTAAAAAAAAAAAAAAATATTCAGAGTAGGAAGAAGAATTAATCGGTTCTACCAGGTGCAGCTAATAGTTAAAATAAACACTTTCTCTGACAGTGGTTTCAGATAACCAGATGTTTATTTGTATTAGGATCACCATCTTGCTTAAAGAACAGAACACTTCTTTTTCTTTGGCCTCACTACCAGTTTACTTTCAGGGAGTGCATGCCCTCCCTCATTCTTTCCTGCTGGAAGAAGGGGAGTATCAGATTAAGCCTTACTGTGATTTACGAATGTGAAATAGGCAAGAGAAGAGATTCTCACTCTTTTGCAGCTCCTGTTTACATCTATGTCAATGAACAAGAGAGATAAAATGTCGATATGCCCTTAAGGAAATTTGTCCTGATTTCTATTGCATAATGATTAATTTAATTCTCTGCATGAGTCTAAATACACTAGAGTTAAATGAAAAGACTAATATTGGAAATATGCTGAGACACCAATATTATCATGATAATATTAATTTTACCCTTCTCTTTTTCTCGTTTGTCTAGAAGTTTTCTAGGACTTTGAAACACAGAAGTCAACCTTGACTCTACCTTTTAAGAAAAATGTCCTAACTACATTGAACTTCATAATATTTGTAAGGTTCTGAAGTGAGCCATCTCTTACTTGTGCCTTACCCAGATTACGGTATTGTTGAGAATCACTATCATCGATATGGAGGATTTACCCCACGCTCTTACATCTCAGACATAATCGAGTACTAATATGAATATCTCTATCTCTGTCTGAATTTCCACTGAGTCATGTATTAATTTTTGTAGCTGTTTTCTGTCCATGTCATAGCACTGGCATGATAAAATACCTGTTTTGAGTCAATCCCTTAAACTGAAATAAACTGATGTACTCCACTGCAATAACACTGTTTCCCACTGGTATTTTGACTATGTTTCTCTGGAGTAAAAGCAAATAGTAAAAGGAAAGCATGCTATATTTGGTTTATAAAGTATCTCAAAATTTGAAATTTTTATTTAGTTCTTCTCTATCACTATATTTCCTATGCCTAAAAAACCTGAACCCTTACAATCTATGAGTAGCAATAAAACCTTTGAGAAATGTTTCTAATAAAAGAACAGTAGCCTGTGAAATGTGCTGCTGTGGTGTGCAGTAAGTGTAGTGGTTCACCTTGAACACTTCTTTTATTGAATACTTTGGGGTAAGGATGTCTGATTGTGTGTAGAAGCTTCTCATGTGTGGTATGGAGACCTTGTGTGCTCTTTCCTTCCTGCCCTTTTCCTCCTTCTCTTTTTATTCAAGGATGCAGCTGCCAGACACAGAGCCATGCTGCCGTACAGCCTTCCCAGGAGGCCTTGTGAAATCAAGTTGCTTGCTGTGTGCCAGCATGGCTTTTGTTCCCTCGAAGGCAGAGCTGGGAGCCTGCTTCCTCTGCCAAGAATGCAGGCAGGCTACATTGGGAAAAAAAAAAAAAAATCCCTCAATTTTATTCACTGCACTGTTTCATCTTTTTAAGTAGCTGGCATCTGCAGCTGGTTGTGGCAGGGAAAACCTACAAACATCGCACTTGATGTTAATAAATGTGTTTGCCATTAAGTGGCTGTTGTAATGCTTTGCTTGTTTGCCTTTCTGTGTGCACTTTCATCCTTCACTGTAACACTACTGCTGCCTTGTAATTTGTCTCAGACGTTTACATTTCTGGTTGCAGGTATACAAACCTCTTAGATCAAGTAACTGCTCAGACACTTGATAAAAGGATCCGTTTAGCTTCTTTCCTATTCTGTCTGCCAAATCCAAGCATAGCCTTGATGCATGGAATACAAACTGCCTTATAGTCACAGACCACATTTCACTTCTCCTTGACTCCTGACTGAATGGTACAAACCATTAAGGAGTTTATGTGAGATCTTTAGTGCAGCCGCTGATATTAGCAGAGTCTAACAATGTCTCCTGTGACAGCTTTCTATCTCTCCAGAACAGCTGGAGCAGCTATTCCTAGAATCCTCTGAGTGAAGTCCATATTTCAAATAACTGAAAGAGGATCATATAACAGTGCTCTCGGTGGGATGGCAGCCATTATCTCCTCTGGAGCATGCCTGCTGCAGAGAGAGCAGGCATCTCAAAACAACACATCTGCAGTTCTGTCAGCTGTTGGGGAGATGTTTGCATGCCCAGGGAAGGGACAGCTCTCCTTCCCTCTCAAAACGACCCTCTCTTCTTTCTCCTCTGTGCAAAATCTGACAACTTGAAAAAAGCAGGCTTGTCTTAGAGATTGACTAATGAAAGTGCTTGCAACAATTTGGACCCAATCTGTCCGTGAAGAGCACACAGGCGGGTCTCTGACAGTCTGCTTTACAACAAAGCATACAAATGTATGCTTAACTCTCAGGGTTTTTAGTGGGACTTAAGCATATATTTGATAAGATTAAGTGCTACACTGAGCTGGGAGGACTTGAGAGTGCAGGAGCCTGAGTGCAATGATATGTACAAGACAAGGGGAGAGGACATGAGGGGCAAGTTGCATAGGCTGGATAATGCTCTTTTTCCATCACATCTGGGCAAAATTTGTATGCTATGAACTGACAAAAGGAGAGGTGGGAAGATGTGGGTCCCGCAAAGATAATCTTTCGCCCTGCTTGTAGTTAGAAATTATCATAGCAAGCAAGCAAAGTGGAAGCTAATGTTCTTATAAAAATGTCCTGCTTTCAGTTAACAAAACACAAGACAGTAAGTTACAGCAGCTCCTTTGCTTGCCATCAGTAGTGCCTTGGTAAGATCAGTGTTTTGGATGCACTATGGCTCACAGCAGCAAGATTATAAAAAATAAGAGCAGTTTGATGGCTGCAAAGCAACATAACCAGGGTAACTGGAATTAAATTCCCTACACTGAGCAGTTTCTTGCATTCCAGCCTGTGAACTGTCTTAACTTCCAGTGTTATGATAACCTCACTAACATGTGCTATTCTAGGCTGAAAGAAGATGTGCTGTTTGCAAAAGAATAAGCAGGTTTGCATTGCCCCCGTGTGCATTCTACTGTGGCAGTTTTCTTTCAGCTGAAGTCTTTTTTTGTCAGGCTGGCCTCCAAGACAGGGAACAGAGAGAGACTTTCTGTGCCTTTCAATTCAGCAACAGCAAAGAAGCTTTTCATAGTGGAGCACATTTAAGTTATATACTAAAGAATGAATGAGTAGTTAAAATATTTCCTCAAGAATTAATAAAATTAACTTAATGACCTATGGATTAATAGTTTAGCATTGTAGACATATAACAATCAGGAAATTAAATTTTTTTAATCAAACCCATTAAAAACAGGAGTTTAAAAAGAGAAAATAAGGCAGAGACCGCATTGTATTGTTAGGGTCGGGGGGTAGGTCTACAACCCAATGGGAAATCAGGAAGCAAGGTAAGAAAACCCACAGCAAAATTCTGTGGGTCCAGCCTTGCCTTATATCTAGTTTCTTAGAAAGCATCTGAAGACTGATTACTCAAAACTGCTTCTCTCCCTGGCACCAGAGAACAAACCAACAGCAAGGGCCCTCCTTAACAAGTGGAAGAATGGTTCAGAGAGACCTGTTTGTCTCTGCCCACTTTTAGGACTCTGTATAAAGAAATCGCACACTTTCTAGTATAAGACAGAGGGCACAGCTATCTGTAAGCTGTGACAGTGTTAAAGGGTCAAGGGGAGCTGACATTAGGGATGCATAATGGGAGCAAAAGACCAGCATCCCTAGGAGAAAGGGATTCTTACTTTCTTTTGCTTTGTCTTTTCATCAAGGCAAGCTGAAGTTGAGCTCTGTGTTGCTATTATTTTCATTTGCACTGATATATTATTCCAGATGTTACAGGCAGTTCTTCTTCTCTGTCTGCCGCCTCTCATGTCTTGAAGGCATGGTATGAAGATTCGCTTTTCTTTGGGCTTATCCAAAGATCTGTAGGTTGAAGCTAAATAACTAGGGCTGTTCTTGTATATTCTGAGAGAAGGAAAAGAAGGATTTTGGGCAGTGTCCTCAGGTCTTCTCTGAACTTTGCTATTGGAGATTTTCTGATGGAATTTTCACTGTGTTCTAATTCAGTATTTCAAGACACGTGAGTGGTAGGAAGGATATGTTTTGTAAGGTGTAATTATCTCTTTTTAGCAGTGAGCTCCTCAATGCTGCTTTGATTGTGATACCTCCACATCACCTGATTAAATCAAAGCCAGGTTAGAGCACTAGGATTAAGGACGTAAATTAATTGTAATTACATCAGAGCCAGCCAAATTAGCGAGTCATCAGTAATATAAGCAATGCTAAATGGCATCTAATTCTGTATAATAATTAATTGGGTTCTTCCACTAAATAAGACCCGACACATCGGTTCTTTATCAATCCACTAAAGGCTGGTTAGCCTTGGGCACTTTTGACATGAAACAATTACAAAGGGTCCATGAAACCAACATGTTTGTCCCCGTTTTCATTTTAAGTGCTGCCACCCTGCATTTACATGCTTCTGCTAGTTTTCTATTAATTAGGTCCTTACATTCTTGGGTTACTCCTGTTTGCTGTGCCTGTCATCTTGGTCAGCTCATTGCTAAAATTATGCTGCCCACAGAGCTTGGAAAGAAAGAATCTAACAAGCTGCAAAGGGCAACCAGAAAATGACCGGTAGTGGTCATTTGACCAGAATGAGCATTTAAAGGACTGCTGATTTCTGGTGTAATATCAAAGCCGGATAAACAAAAATGAAAAGGAAACCTTTTCTAGGCAGGTAAACATCGAGCATTTATTTAAAGGGACACCCAGATACTGTCTAAGGAACTCAAAAATAGTCTGGATAACAAACAATCTCACCCTCTTCCTCTCCTCTTGGCAGGGAGTTATGTGAAAATTGGAATAAAACCTAAGGGGAAACTGGGGGGATCACCAATATATAGTCTTCTGAAACCAGTCTAGAAAATAAAATATAGCAGACATCCTATAGAGTACAGTCTTAACTTTACAGGTAGATGGATTAGCAGACCAATATGTCTTTTTCATTTCTAACTGCAGCAGTTCTGTTCCAGATGTATTCTAGAGATGCTGGTGTTGGCTTCTTAACACTGGAAGTGATTTGTTTCTTGCTTGTGACAAAGGAAATGCACTGCCTCGTCTCTCAGAACTGCATGGTTGCCCTCCTGCTGCTCAAAAAGCTTTCCAATCACAGATGCACAAAGAAAAACATATTAGCTGTTCTGAGACCTTCAATATAGTCTGAGTAACCTTTGTGCAGGGCAGGACCTCAAAGGAAGCAAAGCAAGCCCCAAATCACTTTTGTATTCTTCAGGTCTGTTGACTTGCCAGGAAGCAGCTTGGCATTGCTACCAACCGTCACAGAGTACTTGAACAGTGTTTACAGTAATTCTGGGTGCTATTCTACTGTAAATGTAATATACCTCATATCTTTCTAATTATATCATAGAGAAGTCCAGTTAATGTGTTGCATTTTGGATTGCAACTCTTAGTTTCAGTAGCATGTTTCATATTGGCGTTCTAGACAGTAGTTTTGGATCTTAGACCCAGAACTCCATCCTTCTTGAGTGGTTTTGCTCAGAAGTTTAATGGAACAGTCAAAACTGAGACCCAGAATTGTTACCTGTTCGGTTTTTCACTCCATCCATTTACAAACCATTTACAAATACAGCAAGAGCTGTACAAATCCAGGTTTGCATACTGTTCACTCACTCTGAGCAATGCAACACTTTTTTTTTTATATGACTGTATCTGGGTTTGGAGACAGACAGTGCCATGGTGTCACTTGGTGAACTCAGAACTCTGGAATGAGCTTGCTGTTCCACTGCTGTCGTTGTGGACCGGGGGAAACTCACAGTTCCAATGCTTGCTTGCAGAATTGTTTATCTCTGCCAGAGGTGATGCTTGAAAGGAAACCACGAGTAATGCAGAGATTTGAGTACATTAGAAGAAAGAGGACATATAATCACATAGCATATGGGAAACAGTGTCTGTAAACCACATTTAGAGTGAATGTGTTAGTACTTCTGAGAGCAGTACACTGAGCAGATTTGTGACATGCTGTGGATGTAGCTCATTCATCATCAGCTCTACAAAGGTATAGCTTTTAGACAGATAGTCATTTTGCAAACAAGGGGACTGGTTAAATCATTGTCTTTAACCTACAGCTTGCTTTTGTCTGTCACTTAAGGTGTGTTTAGCCTTTGTCTGATGTACTGAATAAGATTAGGGTGCATTCACACCTTCTTTTCGTCCTGTTAAGCAGCAAGAGAAAAGGGGAAAAATATTTGAACTGAGAAGAAATCAGGGCAGCAAATTCAGCTCCAGAGAAGGACACTTGAATGTGCTGTTATGTGTATTTTTGAATGAGATGCTATGTCAAGAGGCTTAACAGCATGTGCAAAGTTAACTGTCTGTATGACTTTATGGGTAGGAGACTTTGTGTCTTGCAGATGTAAAACTAAAGGCCAATATGCTTCTGCATGGCTCTTTATTGTCACATGTGTGTCTAAGAGTGCTACCTCTAAAGATAAAGATGGTGCTTCTGAGTTTTAATGTGAGTTATGCAGCTGATTATTACTGTATCTCCTTCTGATTTTCACAGAGTTTTTCCTTACCTTTCAAAATACTTAATTAAGGTTTGATGGGAAAAGTAAATAAAACTGCAAAAAATATTTCCTGTAATAACTTATCTCTTGTCTGGCATTTGACATTTTATTTTCAATGTCTATATTTAAAGCTAGCATTCAACTGATTTTATTTTAAAATATTTCTGATGCATTTTATTATTTTATCTTTTTCTTTTTTAGCATAGCTTGGTGTTGTGGTTTTTATATAATATTCTCTATAGAAAAATTGTCCTCATGTTCACTTATGCTATAGCAAAACAGGGACCCTTTATAATGCATTTGCCTAATTGTCAGATATTCTGCATTCAGAAAACATGGTAGCCAGGGTGAGACCTGCTCCTATTTGTTCTACACGATTTTCTGCAAGGATTGCTTGCTTCTGAATTCACCTAAGCGCATCCTACTTTTAAAAACTGCCAGTGCTAGTTTTGCACAAAGCAGAGCCCATGTCGTGGGACTTTTATAAATAAAATCCTGTGACATTCATAGCCCTGTAATCAATTACTTGGCCACTTGGCCAAAGATATGTTGTACTGTAAATGTTTATACACTCAGAGTGCCTCAAGGCCTGCATAATCATTTGGCATACACCATTTGGTCCACAAGTGTAGCGTGGCCTTGCTTACAAAACACACTCAGGATGGCAATTGGTAGCAGGACACTGCAGTGTTCATGGGCTAATGGAAACAGTAAATTTAGTCCTGGGCATGACGGAATAGATGACTAGTGTGAGACTCTTTTAGCCAAAATGTTTTCTACTGAAATTAATGTTCCTATGGGAACCTACTAAAGAATAGATATGGAAATAAATGCAGGCACAGACTCTTCTGCCTTTAAAAGTATATTTTTATGTGTTTTACTTAAAAATTGAAAAAAATTGATCATATCAATTGAAAACCTGAATGCCCTGTGTTAATAAGATGTTTTAGCATACCAGTTCAGGAAACACAATGAGAGACAAAAAGGTTCAGCTGTGCTGTGGAGCACCAGAGTGAGAAGAAAGTAAAAGAAAAAATTATCAATAGAGAACATTCTGCCTCTAAATCGCATTTGTTAGTGCTCCCTTGGCTTGCTACCTGCCTCTTAATTTCCAGTGTTATGCTGCCATGAGCGCTGTCTTATGACTACGTGCAAAATGAAGAAAAGGTTTGTTGTGTTCAAGCTACATCTGTGTGGCAAGTTCTCAAAATTTTGTGTCTCATAAAGCTCCAAAACTGTAAGCATTTACTTCTTAAAATTCTTGCTTTTTAGAACTCATCTCTTGAAATTTTATTACTTAATTAATATTTATTGACAGGTAGGGTTACCATTACTGCTCTTAAAAGAAGCAGACCAAACAAGTTATTAGATAGAAAATGGAAAGAAAATAAATGCATCAAATCTACAGTTTTCCTTGCCTATGGATGTGGAAAGATGAAAATCTAAATAAGTTCTCTGAGAATGAATCAGTAAGGTAGCTTCAGATAGCTTGATGAGAAAAGCTTACAAATGTTCTCACAGTGAGAAGCCATTCTTGCTGAAAGCAATTGCAAAATCCTTATTAGTGTTTCTAGCTGAGGTTTGACAAAGCAGAACCAGAGCTGGATCCCTGTGTTCTGGTTAGTCAGTGGGTGTCAGTGAAGCTGTGTCTCTAATGCTATCCTTGTAGCTGCTGCAGGGTACGGTCGAGGGTAGTGATGCTTCGGAAGAGTTACTTAGGGCAAGATGTCTGTACCAAGCATGATCCCATGCATCTGGGAAACTTCCAAGCTTTTTAGGTAAAGTCTTATGCTTTTCATAAATTGGTTTAAGACAGCAGGTCAACATCTTATTGTCTCAGAATCAGAAGAAAGCAAAGGTCTCAAAACAATTTGTTTCATACAAATGAAAATCAGAAAGTCTAACACATTGTTGACTTATCTGTGCCATCTTGAGAATGCTTTGCCTTCAAGCGGCGTTTTTATGCAATTCAGCTATTGATTTCTGTAGAAAGCAGCCATGTATGGGCTTACATCCTTTGAAAACCACACCTAGAAACTCTACAAACGTGTCCTTCAGAGTCCAAGATGGCTTTGGTAAAAAGAATTCCTGGACTCTGCGGTATATAACACCTTCTGATTTACCTTTGCTAAGCACAGTATTCCTCTGTTGGTACTTCCTTTTTGTACTGTGCATGAGCACTAGGATTTAACTGTGAATACTTTTGTTGTATGCGGAAAAGAGTGCTTACTTGTCATTAGTTGCAGAACCCGAAGAAATTATCTATAACTTAATAATGATTCTGCAAACCATGTAGAACCACTTTAGTTGGTAAAAAAAAGTACAATATATGTCCAAGTTTCATGATAATTCCAATATAAGGAAGTAGAGCATCAAAGCTTGAGGTTACTGTGGTTCAGCGTATTTTATTCCAGTGTTAAATACCTGTTCTCTTGGCAGTAGAAGCCTGCTTCTTGACATCAAACTGTGCCCAGACTAGCACAAACAACAAGTACTGGAAGGAATAACAGTAGTGTCTTCTGATTCAACCTTAGGAGGCCTGGGCAAATTGCCACAGATTACATTTTAGCAATGCAGGTGATAAAAATAATGTTTTTTCAGGTCTGCTGTTTCTGAACTTTAGCAGTTATTGTCCTGCTCTTAACAGTGAAATGGAAAAAAGCTTGTTATTCTAACACTTTCATTTCAGATGCCTTTCTTTTCATTGCCATGGAAATTATAGCTATGAGCAGTGCCATTGGGGAAAAAAAAAGGTAATGCATATTTCTGAGTTTCAAATGGCTCTTAAATTATACTACTTCAAGAAATTTCTCTTTTTTGTTCAACACACAATTTATATATGCAAAGAGAGATACTACATTAATGTAAATAATTAACTATACTTAGCTAACACTCCCTTACACTTATCCTTACATTGAATCATTGTCCATATGGCTGTCTAAAAATGTTTTGTAATCCTAAATACATTTCATATCACCTCAGACATTTAGGACACACTTTATAGAAGCTCAGTTGGAATGACTTTCTCTAGCCCTTAAAGTCTTTGCTTGATGGCAATTTTTATTTCACAAGTCAGTATATATGGGAAAACTTGAAATTCTAGGCTTTCCAAATAAATTAACAAAATTGTACTTAACAGCTGTGGTGTTGGAAGGGATGAATCATGGTTTGCAGACACTGAATTTTTGAGGCTTTCCCCCTCATTACTAATATTCTCGTGGGAAAAGCTTGCCTCATGAATATTCACATGTGCCTCAGAGAATCGTAGAATCACTAAGGTTGGGAAATACCTTTCAGATCCTCAAGTCCAACTATAAACCTAACACTTCCAAGTCCGCCATAAACCGTGTCCTAAGTGTTACATCTACGCCTCTTTTAAATATCTCTGGGGATGGTGACTCCACCATTTCCCTGGGCAGGCTGTTCCAATTCTTGACAACCCTTTCAGAATATCTGATCTAAGCCTCCTCAGCACAATGTGAGGCTGTTTTCTCTTTTTCTATCCACTTAGTGATAGAAGAGACCAATACCCACCTCAGTACACCCTCCTTTCAGGTAGTTGTAGAGAGTCAGATCAGCACTCCCACCCAAGTCACTGTTGTCTGCAAGCTCAATCCCCTCATCCAGATCATTGATACGGATATTAAACAGGACTGGCACTGATACTGAGCCTTGGGGACCACAACTGGTGACCCGCCACCAGCTAGATGTAACTCCATTCCCCCACTCTCTGGGCCCAGCCATACAAGCAATTTTTTTATCCAGGGAACGGAGCACCTGTCCAAGCCATGAGTAAGCAGCCAGTTTCTCCAGGAGAATGTTTTGAGAGAAGGTATCAAAAGCTTTACTAAGGCTCTGGTAGGCAAGATCCACAGCTTTTCCATCAGCCACAAAGTGAGTTATTTTGTCACAGAAGATGAGGCTGGTCAAAAGGCACCTGTCTTTAATGAACTCATGTTGTCTGGGCCTGATCCCCTGGTTGCTGTGTACATGCCATATGATGGGAATCATGATGATCTGTTCCTGAATTCCATATGGTCATTCAATTTAAACCACATTTTTCTTCTCTTCTTTGTGCATCATGCTTGTGTTGTACATAACTGTGTACAATAACAACTTTTAAAAATGTCCCTGGCAATTTGGGCTTGTAAACAAAGTAAAAGCTTCAGGGACATGTCCTGTGTATTGGGTCAATCTTTCACTTTCTTTCACTTTTTTCAGGCGGAGCAACTCTCCTAAAAGTAGTAGAACCTGGTCCTGTGAGAGTCTTTTTTTCCCTGCTAGAAAAGGAATTTGAAGTGTTGACTTTTACTATGTGCTATATGCCTTTAACAAGATGAAATGTAAGAAAGAGGGAATCCCACAAAAATCCTTTTGGATGCATTTTTGTTTGATGAACCATTGAAGTGAATGAGATGGGAGGTGAAGCTTTCACATTTGGGGAAAGACATTGATGTAGTGAAAGAGCTGGGATAGATTTCAGGAAATTTACTGTCTGTCCCTGCTTCCTATTGCTGCAAACTTGGGAAAGTAACTTCATCTTTATGCCTCTGCTGCTAGGGTGTGAAATGGAGGTAACCATTTCTTTTGTCTGTCTTGCCTGTTTTGTGTCTAAGCTTACTGGAGAAGAGACACTTACATTACACATTTTCTGAAGAGATACTTCAGTAGTATTCTAATCTCACCCAGGCTCTCTGAGTGTCTCTGGCAAAAGTAATAAAAAAATCTCCAAATTTCTACAGGACTACACATTGTGTGTCATAGCTGACTGTGTTATAGTGTTACAAGGGCAAAAACAGAGTGTCGTTACATTTGGAGGCAGTATAAGAATCCTGACGCATTAGGTGCTTTATTTCTGTCCCTTGTGGGATTGGAGACTTTCCACTGTATGTGAAAACTAGATTGAAATGGAGAACTGCATCCTATGTGCATACACACAACATCATTTTGCTTCCCAGACAGATTTTCCCCAGGTTAGGTACTTTTAGTGATCTCCCTGCCTCTGCTTGTGAAAGGGTGCATAGCCAACATTAGCAATAATGAAAGCTGCATGTGCACTTGAAGAGAGAATCCAGGCCTCTGGGCATTTTTAATTGCTATCAGACCAAGACTACTTCTGCATAACATGGGGAATGCACAGAACATGGTAATGAAACTGAGAGGCAATGGGCTGGCTTAGGAAGGCGTGTATACAGCTCTGTAGGGAAGCCCTGCAGAACCTGGAAATCTCTGCCGACATAGAGAGAAACATGGATGGCATGCAGGAGGAAATGTCATATTTGGGGAGCACATAGGTTGTAGTTTGGCTGTAACTGATAGTTTGGATTACCTTTGCAGTATACAATCAAGACATGCTGCTGAGAACGATTAACTGCAGAAGCAAGATGCTAACTTTTTTCTTTAAATCTCTTTTCTTTCCTGCATGAGACTTGGAGGTTGCTGTGTTACCTCTGACTTTCCAGTGACCTTGTTTTAGTTTGCAGTGAAGAGGAATAAACCAAGTGTAGGCAAGATTAAAAGGCGTATCATTATATTTGAGGGAGTGGAAATTGAGTGCTAGGAAAGAGCAGAAGGGTCTAGTGCCTGTGCTCCAGTCCTATCTCTGACTTCCTCTGTAAGTATTTTGATTCACATTAGATTCTACTCTTCAGAATAAAGAAAAATTTTATATATTTTTTTTATTATTTTTCTTTCCCAGAAAATACTGAGTAATTTTCTCCAAATAAGGACTGAATATAAGCATACAAAGAGCAGCAAAAATTCAAGCAACTCATTGACTTCAAGTACTGAGGGACATGGTTTCTTTGGGAATATTCATTTGTCTAAAATATTTTTTTGGATAAATGCCAGGGCATTGAACTAAAGAGTTAGGGACAGTTCTTCTGGATGGCTGCATTATGGGTCCTGTGTTCAAAGGATGAGTGTACCCTGAGGGTATTGTGCCATAGCATGTTTCTCCTAAAGCCATCTGAAGTTAAGCACTTCTCTAGATCAAAGGATTGAGTGTTATAAAATAAAGGTGAATACAGCAAAATTATTATAACTTGATCTAAAGCACATTAAAGACTTCTCTCTCTCATTAGAAAGATGGGACCACCTCTAATGCTACAAGGTACAAAGCTATCCTAACAGTAGCATATCTACCTATAAAGAAAAATCAGGGACCTTTCAGCTGTCCTGAGTGTTTTAGTCCCAGGATACTGCTCGAGGTCTCTAAAAAGTAGGAAGAGGAAGACACAACTGTGATCTCCCCATACAGTTGCAACTTGTAGTGACTCTGAAAGCTGTAAGGCCAATGGCCATTGATGCTGCTTAGAGGAACCTTTTGGAAGCTGTAATTTATACCATTTATGTTCAATGCACAGTTAATCTATGAAGTGAAGGAAAACAAAGGCAATTTAGGTTCATCCGTCCATAAAATAGGTCACCAAAGAGCTGGGTTAATATGGCGCTAGTAAGAGCATAGTTATGACGAGGTAATGCTGGACCGGGATCAAATGAATGTATATAGTTTCATGTAAACAATGGAAGTGGCTTTTAGTGGAATTTCATAAAGAGCGACATTGGATCAACGAGCCAGTTTCTATAGCATTTAATGAAGACTCTATTTAATATTTGGAATGGAAGTCTGCATATGCCTGTAGCTGATTTCTTATTAAAGAATAGAAGGTTCAGCTGGAGAACAGTACTAAGAAGCGTGCATTCAAAGCATTAGAAATAGCCTACCCATTTAGTGATGCATTATTACACTTCTTTCTCTTGGATATCTCTTTAGTTTTCTGAAGTTAAATATGATACATATGGGAAATAGATTGAAGTACATTAATTGCCTTATTCATCATGTCATTAAAATTATAGGTCTTGCTGCAGACTAGCTGCAATGTCTTATTGTGTTTCTGGTACACATCATTAATAAAAGCACTCCTGCTAGTGGTATGCAAAATGTACTTTCTAAATAACTGTACAGTGATTTGGGGCTCACTTATGCAACATATTGCTACAAACTATTGTAATACCCCTGGCACTTGCTTAAACTCATTGGGCTAGTGATGGAATTAATGAGGCTGGTGCTGCTGCAGTATGCTGAGCACGCTCAGCTCCTTCGATGCTCTTTGTCTGCAGCGAGGCTCTTGTCTTTCAGAGCTGGCTGCCGCTCTGTCTCCAGGGCTGAGCCTGGGATCAGATAATGAACAGCATATCAGTGCAGCAGAGGGGGTAGGGGGTGATGGGAGAAGACTTATTATTCCTTCACTCTCAAACAAAACAAAATCATTGAACTGTCAGGGTCATTAAGGACCCTGGGGTTGTCATGGAAACGACCTTTGGGGGTTTATGGCTGTTAATGCATGAGTGACTGTCTGTATTATATGTGTGTGGAAGGGGTCACCGTTTTCTTGGTGGCTTCTAAAAAAAGCTGGATTGGATGGCTAATGTTCAGAAAGGAATCTCTGTGCTCTGTGGTGTGACTAACTATTTTGAATGTAGTAGACTTTGAAGGGGAGGCGGAATAAAAAGCTTTACTGGTAAATATTTAGACAGATACATAATTACTCTTGAATTTTGTTTCAGTAGCAATGCAACTTTATTTCCAAGTGTCAGAAAATAAAGTCAGACTCCCTAATCTTTTTAGGATACTTTAAAAAAACTCTGAAAGCAAATAATTTTGCTTCAGATGATTTCAGGCTAGCAATACAGAGCACTACCCAGGGAAATGACAATAAATTTTAGAGCTGTCATAGCCAGAGAGAAAAAATGTTGATGTACGCGGCTAATAAAATCTTCCTCATCCTCATACAGACTTTCTGTATGACCTTGGGCACATCATTTAACTGTTGTCCTGTTCAAGTCAGTGCAAACCATCAATTGACTTCAAATTTGTAATAATGCTTGTTGAAAAGGAAGGACATTTGATTTTAAGAATGTGGGTTTAGGGCTATAAGTACCCAGAAAGAAAAGTTATGGTAAGAATACACCAAAGATAAATTTTGCCTCATTTTTTACACTCTCAAGTGGAAGTCATCATGGCATTTTGCTTTATCCACCACTCTCTGCTGCCTGATTAACAATTAGATAGTTATACTTCAGTTTTCAGTAGAGACTACGGTGCTTGTCTCCACATAAAGAGAGAAAAGGAGGGGGAGGGGGAGACAAAGAGGGAGCAAAGCGGGGATAATATTAATGAGACCCTTTATAGACAGCCAGGAAATACCACCAGAAGCCAGAAATACTAAAGAGGAGGAATATTTGTAGCAACTTTTTCAATTGTAAGTAACTTAGTATTTATTCAGTTTGATTCTTCACATCTTTATTTCAGCAAAACCTTTTGTGTTTACAGTATATTGAGAAAGGAGCTGGATTCTTTTCCCCCTTCACACTAAGATAAATGAATGTGATTGCCAGGTTAAAACTGGAGGCAGGATTTTATATATCTCCTGTTGTAGAGGAGGAAACCTAAGTTTGGCTGTGCTGAAGTATCCTCAATTTAAACAGACTTTTGTTTAGTTGTCTCAGGAAAATCACATCATCTTTCTTGACTCTCACCTTTCTTCTGTAAAGGAGGAATAGTCATACTTTTGTATTTCATACATTCTGTGTAATAAAGATCATAATATACTCAGGTAATCCATCAGAAGGGCTGCATAAACATCCCTGACAGCAGGGTCAATAGCAGGATGTTAAACACAGGCACTTTGTGGCTTATAGACCACCTTCCCTCCTACTTGTGCAGCTTCAGAAGTTTCTTAGAGTGATCAGGGGCAGCAAACACAATGACAAAACTGCTGAAAATCCCAGTCTTATTAGTTGTATTGGTGTGCTTGCTGTATTTCAGAAATTCTGTCTTGTAATTGTCCTGGTTACAGCAAATCTTTGTTAAATAGTTTAACCAGATTAAAAATGCCACTGTGTCGCTGAATCTGAGCTATGGTCAGACTGGAGTAGTTAAAAAAGAAACTGTATTTATATATGTTGATGGTGATGTTATTTAATTAAGCTAAGAGAAAAACAAGTTTGGAGAGAGTCTTACCAGACTTTCGTTCACCTGACTCTTTAGCGATGCCCATATGCCAACTGCTAGCATGGGATTTGAGACTTTCTGGCCAAAACTCTGTTCAGGGTTGTCTTGCAATTTTATGTCTCCTGATATTGAAGAAAAATAAATCATGAAAGCTCAAGGCTGAATTTAGGCAAGCTCAGTGTCAAATTTGTTTAAATGCAAAGCTTTGCATTAGCCCAAATCCTCTTGAAATGGTGCAAATTCAGACTGAAAGTCTGTGGCTTTCGGAACTGTTGATTTGGTGTGCCAGTCACCTGCGCTACTGGTCCTATTATCTTCTTGGTATCTTGTCTCCCCTCCTTGCTTTTTGTCTTCTCTTTCTATTCCTGCTTTTTCAGCTCTTCCAAGCACTTCTTGTCACTGCTTCACTAGGATCTCCTCAACCCTGGCAATACACCCCACCCCTATCTGCAGATTTGGGGAGTCAGATTTGCTTGTCTCTAAACTAAAAACAGCACATCACCTAAGAAATGCATATGGAAGCCAGTCCTGAGCACCTTATCTTACTTAGTTTGCTTTCTCTCATCTCGTATTTAGTGAAAATTCCCACCAATCACCTTGATATCAAGGCTGTCAGTATGTTGATTTTTTTTTTAATGTCTGGACAATATTGCAAACATCTAGATTTTTGCTGATCAAATATATTCCCAGCCTAAGGTCAATTTCAGAAATAAATTTTTCTGTGCTAGGTAGACTGAAAAATTCTGATGCATAAAAACGTTTTTTATTTTTTACATTTGTTGAGAGTCTGTTAGTTTCCGAGAGCATTAGAAATCACCTAGAAACTAAACTCCCTCATAGCGTATTTTGTTTATTCTCTTATAAGCTTGATTCCAGAAAGGAAAACAAACATAACAAGTTAGAGAAACATTCATAGAATCACACAATATTAAGAAGGTCAGGACTACCATGGGTCATTTGGCCCAACCTCCCTGCTCAAGCAGGGTCATCCTAGAGCACATTGCACAGGATTTCATGGGATGACTCTACACCCTCTCTATACAGTCTGTTCCAGTGCACAGTTACTTGCATAGTAAAGAAATTATTTCTCATATTCTGGTGGAACTTCTTATGCGTCAGTTTTTGTCCATTGTCTCTTGTCTTACTCCTTTGTCCACTGTTCTATGAGTTGCCATATATTTCAATGCACCAATTTACTGCCCCTGTTCCTCTAATTTTGGATAGCTGTTGAATCTTTCAACTGTTGAATAATTCAGAGCACAGTACATTGCAAGACTTGTTTTGCTTTTTCTTTCAGTAATATTTTCCACTCAGGCTCTGGTTCAGTTAGAGTTTCAGTAAAGAACTGACCAATGATAAAATTTGATGAGAAACTGGAGCCGCAATTTACTGATGTAAACTGGGCTAGAGCCCTCAATTTCTCCTGAACTGTGCTCATTTACGCTGGGTTAGGATCTTCATTGCTATTGCACTGTGGTGGGCTGACCTTGGCTGGATGCCAGGTGTATACCAAGACTCTTTATCACTCCCCTCCTCAGCACAAGCAAAGGAAAACAGAAAATTTATTCTCTACTTCCCATCAGCAGACAACATACAACCCCTTTCCTGGAAGCAGAATTTCAGCGTGCGTAGTGGCTGCTCTGGAAGACAAATGCTATAAAAACAAATGCCTCTCACAATAAAAGCCAAGAGAAAGAAGGAGGTATTTTATCATTTTGGGTCAGCTCTCCTGGCTTTGTCTCCTGCCCAGATCCTGCCCACCCCAAGCCTATTGGTAAAGGGTAAACCTTGGAGAGAAAGGTCTGACACTGTGCTAGCACTGCTCAGCAGGTGCCAGAACACTGCGTGTTAGAAACACCTTTCTAGCTACCAGTGCAGCACAGCTCTGAGAGGGCTGCAGTGGGGAAAATGAATTCCATCTCAGCCAGACCCAATCCATGCACTTTCATGGCAGCCCAAGGGGAACTTAGCAGAGAAGCACCATACAAACCAACCAGGATGAAAGAAGATGATATTCATTTTCTTTCTTGGTCTAAAGGGATTACTTTTGTAATTACACCAAGTTCTGAAATGCCCTTAGATTTGTTCAGTGCCAAGGAATCTGAATTTACATCAAATGCTGCATAATTCATATGGCACGGACAGCAATTATGAGTTAATTGAGGGGGTAATGTTTTAAAAAAGGCACATTATGAAGAACATTGGGAATGTTGGAATGAAAAAAGGCTCTTCAACCCATTGAGGCTCATTTTTTTTAATGTTATTTTATTTTAAATGATAGTGATTGTCTTTTGAAGGATGCAAGAGAGCCCTATGTCCCCTGCCTCTGCACCATTTTTTATTTAGGCAGCATCTGAGACATTATTTTTTCTGAAATAAATAATTCCAATGTCAGGTATGAAACTATTCCTTTCCATTTTACACACTGTTCTAAAATGTGTGCTTGATCATCTCGCAGCAGCAACCATAACCTTAAAACCAGATATACTTCAGTTAATACAGTCCTCTTGATCCTTTCTCACCTTTCAGATTATAGGGATTAAGCACTATAAACTATCTATACTGTCGTTGCTTTTGTTCCCACAGTCAACAGAGTCGTCACTTTTCTCTGTACCTTCTCACATGTTATAATACCTTCTTTTGTACAGCTAGCTTGAATGGTTCACTGGTAATCTGAACAGTTTCTGGCCTGTTTCCATGCCTTTGAATAATGAGGACATTTAGCACTGTTAAGAAAATGTTTGTGTTTTGCATTTCAAGTGCTACTGTGCCGACATGAACTGTAGAGGAAATCTGCCTCACCTACACAAAGCCAATGTCACCAGGCTTTCAAAGAAACTCTTAGTGGAGGCAGCAAGATGAAATTCAAATATCCCAATCTATAGGCAGGCCACAACATGACTATAACAAAGGAACTTGACATCTGTTATTTCATTCTTGAGGCCAGAAAAAAAGGTTGGGGCCACTCTGTGCTACTGGGCTGGTCCTTAGGATTCCTTCCTTAAGTTGCCTTCCTGCTGTCCCTGCCATGCCAATTTACTCAAGTCTGAAATGAAGTTCCCACTTGTAGCATGCAGGGTACGTGAATTCACATCATTTGCAGATCATAATATTCTATGCTGCTCTGTTGTCTGCACAAGATGGTAGGAAAGGCTTTATTTTCATATTAACCCTCTGAACCTGCTATTTGAAAAGAAAAAAACCCCACTCTTAACAGCTAAAAACAAGTGCACATTTCTTTGGAAACTTGAGTACGTGGCCAAGTCAGTTTTTGTCTGGACTTGAAGTGGACAGAGTTGATTTTAAAAATTACCTGTTATTTTTCAAAGAGAATTTAGATTTTAAATTTAAATTTTATTTTGCATTTAAAATGTTGACCAAAATGAATAGGAACCAAAAGCGATAATTCAAACATTGTTTGGTTGGCTTTGGTTTTTGTTTTTTTCAAAAGTCCATTTTAAAGCCTGTGATGTAGTAATTGATGTAATATTTAACCATGAACTTATCCATTCAGCAATGGACTATACAAGTGTAAGAATTTGCTTTGATAATTTAAATGACTTTTAATCTAAAACACATGCAATCAAGAAGTCCATACTGAAAACTAAGGGTAATTTCTCCAATTCTTTTGAGAATAAATCAGTGACAGGGAAAACAATGTGGCTAAGTTGCATGTATGAGCTACCTGGGTTGTAAACCGTGCCCTCCTCTGTAGCTGGGCACTGTATGCATGCATGTCAAAGTCCGTGAGGCAGCAGGAAAGATCTGCTCCTATCAGAAGATTTGTTGGATACACCTGGAAGACTCAGGAGCTGAGGAACAGAGAGAAGAGGCACCTCAATTAGCTTAATTTAGTGGTATAACCATGTCACACACATGAATAATTACTTCATCACTATTAGTGATCCATGCATCAAAAAAGGCCAGTGCTGCTGCCTGAAACACGAGTGACTCAACTCTCACTTATCATCAGACTCTGCAGTGCAATTGCCCAGGACTGTTAATGAGGAGTTTCTCTCTCAGCTTATTTCTGTACACCTTGAAATCCTCTTCAATCATATTATCCTGGGGAGAAAAAAAAAAAAATTATGAGCCAGCATTCTTACTGTATTCCTCCTTTCCAAAGTAATTCCTAGAAATTTTAAATGGCACCTATTTGGTTCAAAAGACCAAGGCATCCTGATGCCTACGTTTTTTCTCCCTGATGTGAGTGTTTGCTGTTATTCCCTTTGGTGCAGTACTTGTTTCTTACTGAGATTTTTACCTAAACTCAACCCTTCTTTCCCAGATTTCTCTAATAGCTTTTTTGAAGGCAAGGGAAACCTGGTAGTTCTAATTCTTCTGGCCACATGGGAAATTATTGGTGAAGGCAGGCCAGATTAGAGCAAGGACTGTGAAGTGGATAAGGCACTGGCTAAAAAGAAGAGACAGAGGGTTATGCAGAAAGGAGAGGAAGGCTACAAGTCAAGCTAAGTTCTCAAGGACCACTCTTAGGATTAATATTAATATTTTTATTAATGACCCAGACACAGAAATTAGACACAAGCTAACGACACTTGATGAGAAGTGGATAAGGGATACCTACAAGCAGGAGGTGAAGAATGTCACAAGAGAACTGTATAATGGTCTGTAGAGGGGGGATTTAATGTTCAAATTGTGAAGCAACAATTCATACTATTATCTAGAAGCAATACAAATGGAAACAACGGGGAAGGCAAAATTCTGGGCTTTTTAGTTGACCACAGTATAGTTATGAATCACCAGTGAAAACAGTTGTGGAAAAGGTGTGGTCTGAGGATGTGTCTGGTGAAATAATTCATACAGGTAACACTGGTAGTGTTGAAGGTTTCATTTGGAATGATGAGCGCATTGGTCTCATAGGGCATTTTGGTTGCTGTTGTTACTGTGTCACAGAATGCCAGTCATGCATAATACATGTGTACAAAATAACCAAAAAAAAAAACCCTGGGAAAATATTCAGTGAATATGAGAAAGTGGGAATTGTTTTCATGTAATAAATATAGTAGAGAAGTAATCAAAATTGTAAAATTGTATCTCTTTTTTTTCTAAATAGTGGTTTATTTCTTAAACTTCAGCTTCCAGTGCTTGTCAGATCCTCTCTGGGCACTTTTTCTCTGGAGCTCACATGCTGGTGCTTTCAGTCTTGCCTAGTACTGGAGGCTGGTTAATCCTGAATAGCCTGACTTGTTTCATAACTATATTTGTACAGCACCAGACTATGGTTCTTGCATTGTAGATATTTTCATTTTTTAGTTAATTTCAGTGAGGAAATTTGAATACTTCACATTAATTTTCCGTTTACAGACAGTAATAAAGACTGGAAATTGTGTTGAGCTGTTAAGACAAACAGATTAGTGACAATAATTTGCTAATTGTCTCTCCTAATTTAGTAACTATAATAATGATTTGGGAGATCTTGAAGAGTAGCAAGAATGGGTAAGTGGCTTGAAAGTCTTCAGCAAGGAAGGACTGGTGCAGGAAATAGTAATTTCAATGGGCACTGATTTGGAGATGTAAAAGTAGCAGTTTTTAAGAAGATTCGTATGTTGTTTCGTCTTATGCTAAGCCATAAGTTTATATATCCTCCTGACTCTTCTGTTTTCCCTCTAAAATTGTAGCATCTTTCAATTTTGGCCTCACAAAGCCGTTGACTTAATATGTGGGGGAATTATAATAAAATATATTTGAATTGGTATCATTATCTAGAAATCTGCTTGCATTAAATACTTCTCTGTATTCTGTTGTAAAGGACACAGAGGTGATTGTCCATGAGAATAGGGAGTAAAGGCTGAGTTCCATGATTAAAACCCTTCCTGTTCCACAGGAGGATAACAGATTTCTTCCTTTAGACGCAATTGCTGTTTGAATCCCGGCAACAGGGTTATCCCTCTGTCCAGTTAGCAGCAGCAGGTCAGCTGCAGAGAGGGAAAGAGGGCACAGTCCCTTATTTCACACAGCCAGCCGTGCTTGCTCAGCCAGAGCAAGAGCCCAGGAGCAGCCTTGCTGCGCATGGCAAAGCACAGAATGCCCTGGAGTCCAGGCCTCAGGAGGAGAACAAAAACGAGATCACAGTCTTTATGAGTACCTTGGCTGAGTGCAAGTAGTACAAGAGGACTGAAAAGGCAGGAAGTGTATGAAAGGAAGAGACTAGAGAAACAACCTCTTCATCAGGGAGATAAATGTAGAATCTCATCAGCATTCCTGAGCTCAGTCCTCTCCCTCAGGCCTATGCCAGGTTGCTCACAAGAGAGGAAGCTGATCAACTAACCTATTTAATCCCTTCTTCTGGGTAGTTCAGAGAAAATGGCTTGGCCTCACGGGAAATAAGAGTTTTGGAAGGGTGGCTCTAGTCTTGGTGCCTGATCAGACCAAACACTGAATGCTGAATGCAACTTAGCTAATAAAAACAATAGTAATTTGATCAGAGTAACTTTGCATTAAAATAATGTTAGCTGATATATTGGCTTAGAAAAAGGTAGATCAGGGTATTGTGCATTTCTGGACCAGTGTGCTAATATGGTCATATTCTGTCTGCTACCCAGGCTAATTCACAGCCAGCTCAGTTTATTTGGCAGACCATTGCAACATAATATACTGTAGCGTCTTAAGGATCAGACCAGCCTTAGACTATATAAATGGTGACTTTAGTGTTCATAAAATTCAGTAATAAATTCCTATTCATATAACTTTATTAGTTGAATCTTGTGAAAGACATGCCTTTGAGCCAAGGCAGGTGTCTGTTTTAGTTCTGCAGCACCATGCCATCAATATAAAACACAGCACAGTAAAGTCAAAACTTCCCTGAGGATCATATCCAGCACCAGTGATTCATTAACTCAGGCCTCATACTGGATGGGAACAGATTAATACAGTAAGAACAAAGGTGCCAGATGTGTAGTTTCTTGGCTGTGTTTTAAAGCCAATGTGTCAAATGCCAGAATTAAAGGAAATGTTTGACCTTTATTCCTTAAGTCCCAGAAAAAAGACTTCTGGCTAGTTTCTTTTATGTATGGTAATGTTAAAAAAGAAACACTTATGTAATTAAAAGCATTTTACATTTAAAAAATACAATTACTTTATAAGGACTGAATGTTGCTCCCTTGTGGCAAATAAAATTTGTTTCAAGGCTTGAAGAGACTATGCACATGCTTACCTTTATATATGTGAGCAGATACTGACAACAAACAGAAATAGCAAACTTCTCTGGTGAATTACACGTCTTCAAGACGGAAGCCAAGACCTGGCCAAACTCAATGAAAGAGTAAAGTTCCTTTTCTGGGATCAATGGCCAAATTTTCAATTAGGTGTTGAGCCATGGCCTGCGGTCTTGCCTTGTTAATGAAACTTCTGAAGATAACTGGAAAGCAGTGGCAAGTTTGTATGCAGAGCAAATTATCATGCTCTGTCTGTCTCTGTCTCCAGAGTTCAACTCTGTTGTCAAGACTCCTCACCGAGACCAGTATTTCCTATTTTCAGTATAGTTCAAAACAATGGGAGATTCAAATAACTAGGAAATATACCTTATGAGTAGGAATTAAGCAAATGGCTTGATACAAGTTGATACATTGCTTTAATTCAAATGCAGTAAATAAGTAACAAAACAATGGTGGTGGGTTTTTTGGGGATTTTCTTTGTTTTGTTTTGTTTTGAGTATTTAAAAATATACTGGCTTCTCTGTACCTGAGCAGGCTGCTGGTATTGGAATCTGATGCTTTCATACAGGTCACTGTTAGCAGAGCCGTAAAAAGTGAGCAGTTCTGTGTATATGAGACAACTACAGGCTGGAAAGTTGAATGCTGAAAGGTACATTCCTTCATGCTTCTGCAGTGCTCCTGCACTCAGGTGTGGTTTGAAACTGTATAACACTGCAGTGACTTTATGGGGTCACAAGACTCACCAGAATGTTAAAATAATCCAGTAGCAGACAGACTGCTAAAGACCACAGTGCCAGCAAACAGGCGACAGGTTCATCTGTGATTTACATAAAGTATAAATTGATTAACCCTGAGAGCCCTGTGGGGGATTACTCTGCTGATGAGTAATTTCTCATGCTGATATGTAGGCTCTTCCTTTCCTCTGGGTCACTCCCAAGTGCCTTGAGCATTACTCCTTTGATGTTCTTTCTACAGACTAAAAATGTCTCAGACCTCTCTTGCTTTTGCACTGCTAGTGACCACCACAGTCCAGGCTGCCTGTGGGCTTGCTCCTTGAGGGGACTTTTGAGGATGGAAGCGGCTGTTGCTGTTGCCAAGAGCCAAAGCAGTGGCCTGGCCACAGATACTCTCACCGTGGGCTCTCATACCTGTGTGTGCAAGGATTTACAGAAGAGATGGGAAGTAGGTCTGGTTTGGTTCTCGTGACAAGTAGTAGACCACTCTGAAGGTAGCATGAAAATACAACGGCCTGTGCACATGAGCAGTCTGAAGACTTCTATGGACCGATGCTATTTCATTGCACTAGCTGCTTTCAGGCTTGCTCTGGTACCTGTCTTTTTTCTCTCTTTCAAAACATGAGTTGAAATTTGGGTCTTGTCCACAAAGTTCAAACAGAGAAACATTGCAAGTGGATTGTCTTTCTAGTTCCTCAGAATAAAGTTTACTGAAAGATTTGCCACTTAGTACTTCTCAGTTCACAGCTTGATTTAAAATGTCTCATTTCACAAAATGAGAAAATATTTGAAAAAATGAAGGTATTATAATAGAAATAAAGAGTGGTTATTTTTCTTTGGATAATATTTCCTTTCATTTCCTAGGGTATGGTGGATTGTGTGTTTATGTAACCAGATATTCAATATGTTCCAGATCTCATTATTATAACTCTAATAACTTGTCCAGATAATTTGCTCCCAGTATGTAATAGTGCTTATATATAGGAGTGGGTTAGAGCTAATTGCCACACAGTTCTTTTTATTAGGGTTACACAGATTAGTAGCCCACCCAAGTTTATGATAAATATACGCATTTACAAGCATGTTGATCTGATTAAGGCTGAGAACAAGTCCTTCTGAACATAAATACATGTAAATCTGTAAATAAATAAATATTAGATAAAAAGTGACTTTTTAAGAAATGTCTTTCTTTGTTTTCTTGTGTGAAAGGGTAGATTTTTTAGGTTGATAATTTTATAGTGTTCTTTGTGTTTTGATTTTTTTACAAAGTAATATTCATTACTACTACTTACTGTGTACTCAGTCAAGAAGGCTCCACACCACAGATTTGAAGACCAGTTGTGTGTGTGTGTGTGTTGTTGCCATGTTGTGCATGGATCGCACACTTGTAATGCGTTCTGCAGACTCCAATATCGTACCTATAAACACACCTGGGAAGGCCATAATAAGGTGGTTGCATTCTTTATAAAATGGATACTAGTTCACAAAATGAAGGCTATTCTAAACTCTGATGGTGGGTTTCTAACTTGCCAGCTGAAGGTCACTCAGAAGTAGACTCTTTAAATTTCTAATAGATTTATTTTGCAGGATTTTGTACTGTCTTTAAGAACTCAGTACAACTAAAGAACTAATTATATGTGAGAATTCTGAGCACATTAAGAAAAATTTTATAAAATTAAGCATGTTTTCTTTTATTTAATGAAATGTATAGTTTTAGGAATTTTATATTAAATGAAGACCAGGTAATTATATCTGGAATATTAATACATGGAATCATATTAGGAAAATGTTACTCTGTGACTTGGATTCTTTACATGACTTCTATTCTTTCTTCTTTTTTAGATAAAAGATCATATATAATTTTTGATTTTTGTATAAGGGAATGGAAAGAGAAAAAATGCAATAGACATCAGCATTTGAATGTACTTTTTTATATGTCATGAATAACTGGGATTAGGTGCAGCATTGTATTGTATATTCACAGTGATATTGTGCTGATATATGTTGCATGCTGTAGCAGTCATAAGTTTTGCACAGCGATAGCCTCATAAGTTTCAAATTAGTAAAAATAAGCCCCGAGGTGAAATGTTACAATATGCAGTGAACAATTACAATATGTGTTAATATAATTATTATTTCATATAGTTTAATCCTTTTTTTAATCTCGACTTTGACTTATTTAACCCATTTTGATGTCTTTTATTGAGCAGAATTCACTCAAGTGTTTTTTTCTTTGGAGTTTGTGCTTCTTCCTGTGTCTGTCTTCTGTTTCCGTTTCAGACTTTATACTGTCAAAGGCACATATGTGTGCATTTTAAGTACAGAGGGAGCTTTACTTTCTGAAATCCTGTTAAACAGTTTGCTGTCTATCTCTGAACCTAGATTCCTTCTTTGGTCCCTCTGAAGAGGTTAGACAGTTTCAATCAACAAAAAAAAAAACAAAANGGTTCCAGGTACGATCATGATGAGCGGCTGCGGGATCCTGACCAACGGCAAAGGGACGAGGCGGGAATACTGCGAGTTCAGCCTGGACGAGCTGCAGGTGACCCCCCCCCAAAAAAAAACCAAAAAAACCCCACCAAACAGAAACAACAAAACAAACTAACAAAAAAAACCTGCTGAAGTAATTTCCATATATTTTATGGTTGATATTCTCACTCCTTTTCCAGCATCTGCAGACTGGATAAGAAGGCCAAGTGTCTGTGCCTGGGAAGTCAGGTGAGAGCCCTCGTCAGAGCTGCCAGTCTCAGCCCAGTGCTGCCTCATGGGCATAGGCATCGTACCTGGGCACTACCGAGCTGGCACACCAGATTTTATCTGGAAAGGTGGCATTGAAGCTTAAATCCACCTTAAATTCTCCCAGGCATCAGTCTGTGAGTTTGCCACTGCTCCTCTCCTTCACCATGTGCAGTTGAGAAAAAAAAGCAAGGATACCAGATTGGAGATGTTGTATTCCCTTCGTAACTCTCCTTTGGTCATTTCAGTCTGATCTTGCAGTGCCAGTTAGCTTAGATTGTAAGTTCATGAGGAAAAAGCATTACTGTCCCTGTAACATCACACAACCCATCTTCAGGTTTGGTTCTTAAAGTATTATACCTCTATGAACCTCAATTTAATTTTTAAAACATGTTTTGGGTACTTGGATACAGAGTAAAAACAATTTCTTGGCTGAAAAATCATATATCAACCCTTCATTAATTTTCTACTCTTTGGAGCCTCCATTGATTTCTGTGGGTGCTGCACAGAATATTATGTCTGCCTTAGAGGCTGCAAGCTACTGACAAGAATCTAAAGTCAGTTTTGTCAAAAATTGTTAACTGCCACTACACATGCAAAGTTTGGCTGGACATTAAGCAGTAGCAATTTTCAGGTCTCCTGTGTCAGCTGTGGGAAGGAGTGTCTATAAAATCTGCCTCAGAGGGCCCAATGCAATTTCTTCTTCTTAAGGATTTAGTCAGCCTTGGGACCTGAAAGTTTCTTGTCTAGCTTCGGAAGCTATAGCAACTGCCTCTCCTGAGACTGTCTGAAAATTCAGACAAACACTGTCCCATGATGATCTCACAGTGTCAGGCTGTTTTTCTCACAGAGTCCCAAAGTTACAGGAGCCTGTGAAAGTAGCTGAGATTCTCATATCCTCAAGTGGACCAGAGATGTGACTCTCCAGCACTTGCTCGTTGATTCATACAAGATTATGACTGTGAGAACATATTTGAGGCAAGAAGAGACCAGAAAATCCTGGTGAGACTCAGTGGAGTGGGAGATATAATAAGGCAGGAGAGAAAAGACGGCCTTAGCAAAAGGGCCAGTTGTGTTTCTAACATTGCAGCACATAACTGTCCCTGCAAGCATGAGGAACTGAATATGTGTACCTGAGGCACTGCATTGATACAAGTAATTTCAGTTATTTTAAATACCTAGATTCAGTTGTATAATTATTTTATCTGCACATGTTCTCAGCAGAGAAAGTGCCCAAAAATTTGCTATTGCTAGTAATATTACTATTTGGATGAATCCTCACGAACTCTGAACAACTGCATCTTTCTTGGGGAAATACCTGAGTCTGCAGGTGTTCAGCATAGTAGGCTTCTGGATAACTTAGACTGCATCCTAGACTTACTGCTTTTATATTGTCAGGATTCAAAGAGATAGTTCTCCCCCACATCCCATCTTGCATTTGGAGAGAATATGGCATATACCAGCACTTAAGTTCTCAAGAAAATGTGCTGCACATAGTTAAACCACTTACTGGTTACAAAACCACCAAGTGTCTTTCATCTCTCTATGTCATCAGGACTGGATCCTGAGAAATGCTTCACATTCAGGAGTGGGTTTTTTTTTTTTCTCAGGAGGACGTTTAAGATGGTCAGGAGAGCTTTATCTGAGGAAGAAGCACAATGACATTGAACAGAATTGCTTGATTAGTCATATTGGGTGTTTAAATAGAGGCAGCCTGTGTTTTTTATTGTTTTGAAAAGCTGCACAGCAAGGTATGAGCCAGTAATTGGGCATATGTGCAAACAAAATATACATACAACTTGACTTATTTGTATGGCAGCAGTAGAAAGATTATCATCAGAACATCCTTCACAGAATATTTCATATCGGGCAGCCTTCTACAGCTGTAGTTCTCAATCTTTATTAGATCTATTATGCAAACACAGAAGGCTTCTTGAGTCAGCAGAAACTCAGCAAGCTATGTGTTGTTCATGCTGCCTTGTAAATCACTTGCCCTAATCACCTAAGAGTTGATTAAAGTGGAGGTTGATTGGTTAATTTGCTCTCAGCCTTGGAGAACCCATGAAATTGATTATTATAGTAGTTATTTAAAATATGTGGTTTGTCATTCTTTCTTACAGTTTAGCTGCATTCTAAACACAAACATGAATTTATGGATCATTATTAAAAAAGAAAAAAGAAATAAAAAGAGAAAAAAAAAGAGCTTCCCTGCTAGGTAGTTTTCTGTGTTGCTTTTAAGTGAAAGAAATTTTCATTAATATCCCTACTTCTAAACTCCATGACAGGTTCTTCTGACTGATTCATGGAATTCTTGGAAAATGTGAGCATGAAGGGACCAAAGAACAAAAAACTATTCCCTCTCTCTCTCTCTCTCTCAAGTGCCTCAAATTACCTTTCTAACATTTCTTCCCCCGCAAAGAGTTAAAAGCAATAGACTATTGGGGAAATCTCCCTCACACACAGTAATAGCAAGGATAATCTAGAAAATACCTGATGTTCCAAGGGAAATGATGGGAAAGCTATTAATGGGGTGGAGTACTGCTAGCCTGGTTCCAACGTTCTAGAAAACTTTTACAGTTCCCAGCCCTGCCCTGGTGATGAAAAGGGAGAGAGGGGGCTGAGTATTTTCCCAGCACTGCACTGAAAATTTCTGTGAATCCTAACAGGGCTTCATGGTCTCACACACTATGCATATGTTTCTGCTAGCCAAAGATGGGAGTAACTGTAATGAAAAGAGGGTAATAATGCTTGAAAGATCAAGCATTTGGTAAAGGAAAAGTATTTATAGTCCTGCATGTTGTTTTACTCTTTTGCTGTACATACTTTGAATGAATGAATAAATAATGCTTTAGAAGGCAGCTTTTTTAAAAAAAATATTTTACTAACGTATTGGAAGTTTCCAAGAGGAACAAAGCAGTACAAGTAGGAACATAGATGAGCTTATGAGGCAGAGATGAAGCCCAAAGATCTGATCTGAGAGTGCCTGGTCAAGGGAGGACCATTCAGGATAAGGGTCAGGGTACAGCTGACATGGATAAGGCAGGTGTCGAAAGCACAGGTTGCCCTGTCACATCGGTTTCTTTCTCTTCTTTGCAAAAAAAGGAAACATTTTATATAGATATTTGTTCTCCACATGGAAAGTTACTCTGGTTTCTTCTTGGCCTAGATGTCTTAGCAGAACTTAGCAGAATTTGCACTCTACTTTCACAGGCAGATTTCAGTATTTATGTGGAGTAGGCTTAGTACATGGCACAGACAGCTGGCTTTCTCCTTTATGTTTCTTCAGTTCCTCACCAACTCCCCCATGACTGGGCCCAGAAGGTTGTGGCTGGCCCCCAATTCCCCACAGCACCACCTCAGGTCTGAATGGAAGTCGTTGTTTGGGTCTTTGTGCCCTTTCTCCCTTGCTTCCTCATCTGCATGGCTGTGGTCTTATCACAGCTGATGGGTTGGGACTGTTTTTGGTTTTAGCTTTTTTTTCACTTTATCAGCTGTATCAGTGCAAATCCTCATTTCTGACTGCTGGCTGCTCTACAGCCTCCTGTAATGTCTCCTGCACAGCTTCACTTACCTGCACTGGTTTCCTGGGTGCATTTATTGAGGAAACTTTTGTTATCTTCCTGCATTCATTGGAGTGGCTAAAAGCCATAAAATGTAAGAATTGCATGTGTGTGCCTTGTTTTTATAGTTGCTGTCTCCATCTTTTTTTCTGCCTACAGTTGATTAGTTCTTCTGTACAATGCCTTGAGGAATTAGTGTTTCAAGTATCACATCTGATAGATCTGCTAAATGCATTTATGAAGACATCTTCAGGCAACAGTATTGTCATTCACTACATTTATAGAGGGTATGTCTTGGGTCCTGTCCTTACTGTTAAACAATCATGTCTGTGTATTTCCTGATGACTAATTTCTGCCTGAGAAGAGATGTTGTGGGAGACTGCCAACAACTGTTGTGCTAAAATTACACACGAAAATGTTTGCATGCTTTACAGCTTCTGCTCTTTTCATTGTCAGATAAACAGGGTCTTATACAGAGGTGTATATGTTTTATTTTCATTAATTATTGAAAGAACGGTATGGGAGTGGGAGGACAGGACAGTTGCATGTAAATCTTTGGTCATTTTAATCATCCTTTTGTAAACACTGCCACCTTCCAAGAGCTGCAAATTCTCAGAACCCCAGTTTTCTAAAGATCAAATCCAAATTGACTAACGTTCAAGGCGTGGTGCTTTGCTGTCTGTAGCTTTAAGCAAATACAGCAGTACATTTTCTTTCTGAACAGATACACTGTGCACTACTGTATACAGCATTCTCCAGCTGGGCTCCACACTACCAGCTGATTAGAGGCTTTTCATGCTGCTGAAAGACAGAGAATTGCTGTAGATCAAACGTGACCAATAAAGGTGGATGACCTCCTCTACTTACTGGGAGGAATCTGGAAGAGGAAAATCATATATATTCCATAAACTGCCACATACAAACGTCAGTGAAAACATACAAACGTATAAATACATTTCAAACTGATATTTCTAAGCAGATAATTTTAATCACCTGTTTTTGCAGGTGGCTTTTTTCATTCACTAGAACATACTAACATAATCCAGATTTTTTATTTTATCCCCTGTTACCTGAATCTTAATTAATACAGCCAATAGAGTGGGAGGAGAATAGATTTGACTTTGGAACACCTTTGTCTTGGCATAGGTGGAGTCTTGTGATTTCTGTGTGTAAATTTATTTTCTGTTATCCCTGACTAAATATGGAAGCAAGCACCAATATCTCAAAGTTTTCTGCTAACTTCCAGTTTGCAGGAATTTCCCAATGGAGGTATGACCTTTGTGCTGATGATTGAAGCTTGATGAAATGTATATATTTTTTTTACATACCTTCATCAGATTTCCCTGAAATAATGTAGAGTCCACATGTTACAACTGCTTGAGTCCCCAGTTTTGCCCATATTTGGGCTCTGGAAGCAGTGCTTCTGTAAAACCCCTGAGCCTTTGTGATGCTATGCAGAGGCTGCAGGATAAGGGCTCACCATGCAAGGTGGATTTTGAGGGAATGTTCTACATCATCTTTTAGAGCCTTCATTCTGTCAAACCAATACTACCATAACTGAGAAGCATTCCCATAGTGCATGCATAGTAAGCTAGCTAAAGAAAAGAAAAAAGAGAATACCAAAGTGGTAGCACCTTGCTGTAGTTCATCTCTTAACACATAGCAGCAGCTTTGCCTTCCAAAAATTGTACTGGAGCTACAACTTGATTAAAAGATTTTCAAAATTGCTGATAGAGAGTGAGACTTGATGGTGCAAGGCACTGCACTGAGAGAAGCAGAGAGACACAGCTCTCACTTGTCAAATAAGTGGATAGAAATATACAGAAGAAGATACATAGTCTGCAAGCAGAGCACAGGTTAGAGCAAGCAAATCTCAGGTGAAATCCGTGGTCTAGGGCTCAGTTTGATGTTTGAGAAAGAGCAGGACAAAATGGAAAGGAAAGCAGATGGAGAGTTTAAAAGGAGAGAAGGTCATTCTAGGTTTTACAGTCATTTTGTATGACAGAGTGGAAAGAGAAATTCATGGAAAGTGATTCAGTTACATTTCATTCTATGCTGTGTGTTCTGGGTTAGTGCTTCAACTTCAGAGTGTGTGAGCACTTACCATCTGCTCAAGTGCAATGCCCAGCAACTATGGATGATACTAACTCTCTGCCAATTGTACATACACATTAATTAACATATATTATCTTAATCATTATTTTCAAAAGATGTAGGTTAAATTATCAGAGTAGTTATCACAAAAAAGAAAAAAAAAGGAAGTAATCATGTTTTCTTTTTATTCACGTATGAAATGGAAGGTTGTTTATGTAGCTGTTTAAAGTTTTTAAATTAGTGATGCTTGTGTCATGCTTTGAGGACAAGAGATGAATGAATTCTGCTAACAATTCTTTAATACTCTATTATTACATAGAATTCTAAAGCATGATTTCCAGAGATATGTTCATCTTAAAACCTCAGATCAGAATTTCCTTAACACTGAGATTCAGAAATTCTTACCTTGGAACTCTCTGCTGTTAGAATAGAATAGCATCCAGAGATTATTTATTTGCTACCACCTTTCTGCTTCATATGGAGAGCACTTGCAGGTATTGGAGTAACATCCAGGCTCTGTTAGAGCTTTTGTTGAGATTTTTAAACCGTAAGTAATCAGAATGAAAATATCTGTCTTCAACATATTTTAAGAAAATTAAATGTAGAGCAAGGGTTTTAGGGGGTTTTAGTGTAATTTTTTATCAATTCCATGCATTTTTATTATGATTTTATTCATATTATTTAATAACACCTTGATATATTTGTGCGTTCTTAGATATTTTTTAACTGTCACAAAAAATGTTTATTCAAAACAGTCTGCAGTGAAGAACTGTTCCAGTGACATTTTTAAATTTTTTGTACCCTTATAATTTGTAGCCTATTATCACATTATTTAACAACTGGCCAGCTTGTACTGTCTCTAAACTCTCTATTCTGTTTATGTGAAATGCAGACTTATCTCAGTTGGAAATACTATTCTCCACATTTTTCAGAGTCAGTCCCTCTTAGCTACCAACCTTTGAGGTTTTTCTTAATGCATAATATTTTCTCAAATCAATATCCAGAACAAAATTATCCATGATATCACACAGAGAGTAGCTGGTCAAAATTTTTCTGACATAATACATTTTTATATACAAAAATGTCAGCTCATGTAAACATTTTGCTGAAGCACATCAATTTTGATGCCATTTCTTTGAAAGTTGGTAAACACACTGCTAAAAGTATTTCATTTAGACATTTTAAAAAGCATATTTCACTTTGAAATGAGTGTTTCAATAGTTTATGTTTAGACTAAGATACATAATTTTACCAAGTGAAAACAAGAAAGATATTTATTGAGTTTATGAACACAAGTATTTTTCTTCTATTTCTAAAGAGTATATTTGACAATATTTCCTATGAAATGACACAGTAATAAATTATTGTAGGAACTCTAAGCAAAATTTCTCATAAAATAGAAAATGCAGATTTTACAGAGTTCTGCTGGTGAATTACACAGGCCACTCTACATGAGGCTGTGTGCTTAGACAGCAATAATCAGCTTCACAGACATGCACCAGAGCACAACTTCCTGTGGGGTGATTTTGTACAACAGCATCCGTGCCTTCTAACGGAGCTTAAGTGAGTAAGAATCAGCATTATGTCCCTTTCCTTTACCGGAAAAATGCAGATCTTGTGTTGGAAAGTGTATGAGAAGCATCTTCTGAAAAATACATGAAATAAGCCTTTGCATGTGACACTGTGCCGATAAAGACTGGCACCACACCTCTGGGAAGGGGTGGAGTACTTAGAGCAGCTCCAGATGAAAGCCAGGAGAAAAGCCTTGAAAGAGTGAAGGATTAGGCTGTGATCTCTGTAGAAGAGTGCGTGAAGAGAGTGTCCTGGTATATAAATGTTATTTTAAAAGAGAAAGGGAATGTTTTACTCAGAGAATAATTTGTTTTACTATCTAGAATGAGAAGTAATGGCCCTAAATTAAAGCAACAGAGTTTTAGGCTGTAACTCTGTGAGCAGGTAATTAGGCACAATAGGAGTTTGGCAGTAGACCTGAACAGTTGGTACTACAGCCTTTATGTGTACCCTAACTCACTGTGGTGTTTTCCTCTAGACTAAATTTAGTCTGGTCCCCTAGAGCAAACATCTCGGCTGTCCATGAAGTTTGAAACTGTATAAAGGATGAATTGGTCCAAATCCATATATTCCCAAAGGTGTTGGTGCACATTTGATGTGTACCTGTGACAGATCTTTCAGATTAGCTTTCTCCAACTGGATTCTAACTTATGAACACCAAAATACACTGAAAACAGAAATAACATGATATTGACTTGAAAACTGTGCTGCTGCTCTGGACCAAACCACTGATGTCAGCAGCTTGCACTATGCTATTATGTACACAACACAAGCTTCCTGCTCGTGCTAAAGGCTTTGAATCAATGAAGGACATTGATGCCTTATAATTTAGATGTATTTGTCAGGTATTACATAAGCATAGCTCCTTTCCCCAAGGTCCTTTCCACTACTGTGTGCTACAGACATGTTTTCTACCCAAAAAGGGGAAACTGAGATAGATAAACACTGCAATTGAAATGTGGGAAGGGTCACTGGCCTGAGTGCAAAATGGGATATATCTCTCCGAGACAGGAATAAATTAAATCTTCAGTGGGTTTTAGAGCACCAGGTACTGTTAATATTTCTAAGCCAGTTTCACGGCTTTCTTTTTTCAGATGCTGACATTTTAAAAGTTTGGGGTTTTTTTACCTTTTTTATTCCTAACACCAGAAAGGATTTGTTAGCTACAAAAAAACCAAAAAACCCCAAACAAACAAAAACCCAAAATAAAACAAACCCAAAACAAACCCAAAAATTGCAAAATTTTCAGCCTACAGCAATTATTTCTGATAGCTTTGTAAAACTATAAAAACAGTCTGCTGGTTTCTAAACTCATAATTTAATTGAGTGACATGAACTTTAATTAATTAAATGGTTGCTTTTATTTTTAGCTGAATTAGGATATTAAATCTGTGTTTCCTTTTTCAAGAAAATGAAACCAATTGGGGCACTTTAAAGCACTAAAATCAATATATTATTATACTTATATTGTTTTTGATTTTTTTGAAAGTTTCCAGTTATTATTACATGTTCAAGGAGTAGCTACATTCAGCTTGGCAACTTGAGGCTTGAGGAATATCCTGTGTTTACACTTGCTGGTCTCCAAAGTAATATTATTCTCACCTGTAGGCTGGGAACATCCTGTTGGATTTAAATGATACTTTGTTCCATTTTTGAAACATTAAATCCCACAAATTTTAGTAGCATTTACTTCTCAGGTTTTACCATCTTCCTTCAATACATTTCTCAGCTTTAATTTCTCCTTTTCCCACTCATACACACCTAGACCAAGCCGCTTTTCAAATGAAGGTGCCATGCTGCAAGGAAATGTGCAGATACTTTAATCAATTAACTATGATTAATTTAACTCTATTAACCATTACTAAATCTCTTTTAATGATATTATGACTATATAATCACTTTGTATGAAAATTTTCTCAGCTGAGGATATTTGCACTCAAATTAGTTGAATCCTTCCCAGTAGTGCCAGGACATCTCTTTGAAATTGGGGAAATTACTGATAGTGTTTGTGAGATGTGCAGTCAAAGAAGGAAAATGTCTTTAAGTTTAGTGGATGGTTTTACTTACCTTTCCGATGGCTTTCCAGAAGCAGAATGGTAGACTTTTTGTGTCTCCAGGCTGGTGCTGCTTTTATTATTTTTTGGATCCTGACCCGGTTGCAATCAGTACCTCTTGATGGGAGCTGCAGTTCTGTGAACCAGCTCCTTCCCAGCTGTGCAAAGCATAGACTCATTTTTAATCTCCAGTGGGTTATAGCCATCTGATTTCAAGTTAATGTCTACTTACAATACAAATGTCAGTAATATATGCATCTATGCTGACCTAACATGACCTCACTACAGTCAGAACAGTTTTTAATGGCCAATGGGACCTTCCGGGTTATGTTTCTGGCTGCACTGGTATGTAAAAGAAAGTCCTATCGTGATTTTTCATCTCTGTGCTGCTGGTTACATTTTTCTGCAATAAGTGCCATTTGGGGTAAGTATTATCAATTATATGCCCTGAGGCATATGAAAAATACTTATTTCTCAGTTAGCTGTGGATTTTTTTAAAAAATTGATTCTTGTAGAGGTCTCTAGAAGTATGAAACAAGTATTACTGACCACATTTCTAGACATAGGAATAATGATCAAATGTGATCTAGTTAATGTGTTACAAGACATCAGCAGTGGAAATGTCCCTTTGTGTTAAATACTGAGTTCTCATTTTCGTACTCTGGGAATGAAACTGAACCCTGGTATCTTTGTTTATCAGTGTAATTCTCAATTAAGAGAAGTATGTGTCAAATTACTACAAAGTTGGGCTATATGTCCTCTTACACACTTATTTTCTATAATTTTCCCCAAAATCTTCACAAATCACCATAACTCTGATGTCACCACAGCTCTTAGGTTATTGCTGGATTTATTTATGCAGATTTTAAAATTTATTTATTACTTAGAGTTTCTCCCCAACGTAAAGAAAACCAAACTTTGTTCATGACGAGGTATTAAAACTTTTTCTCTGAATGTAATAGTTATATGCAAGCTTGGACAGGAAAAGAAGAGAAAATTTTACTTTTTAAATTATATTTGAAACTTTGGGGACAACTTACTGGTTCCTATTTAAATATATAATTCATTTTCTCCAAATTTCTTTTAGAAGTGCATATGTATTGAGTGGGTAATTTAGAGTACAAATTTTAGATTTTTAAAAACATTTAAATAACTAAAAGTAGACACTGTCTGTTTCCCTCCCCACTGCCCCTATCTATGGGAGCAAGGGCCAGATAGGAGCTACTCTGAAGTGGAAAAGGGGTTAATTACTGTGAACTGGAAAACAGTTATGATGTTAGTGAAGATACATTTTTACAATAAATTTTTAATTTGCAATCTAGATTTTTAGTGTAAATGTTTCTCCTTTTCAAAATATCATCTGCATTGTATTATAAGCTGCAGAATAAGCATAAATATCTGGGAAACAGATTTAATTTGCTTCAGAAAACATCAGCTATTTTTAATTTCAGTTTGTTTGCATATAGATATACAAGGCATAAAAAAGAGCATGTTTTGTTAAATGTTCACAGTAACCATCTTGACTATGTCTGCCAGGTTTTTCTAATTTTATATGAAATTTGATCTTCTAAATTATTTCCAAGGTATTAGCAAAAATCTTGGAGATGTTAGGATAATTGATTACTTTATTATTATGAACTTTTATTCAATTCAATAGGTGGTTCAAAACCACCTCTTAAACATATACCTTACTTTGATGTTTAAGTGTGATTCTAAAGTTCAGCTAATTCTTTAAATACTGATGCTGAAGCGGAAAAGCTGCATAAGACTCATGTAGCAAAGACCAGGGGAAAGCAATAGATATAAAGATGATCTTTTAAAAAAAGTTCTCCTAAACTGCTCATTTCAACCACAGCATGATTTCGTCAGGCCGCTTTCAACCTGTGTTCCAGATGACTGACAAGCAGCTTCTACAGAAGTATAAAGAACAACAGCTAAGATAGATTTTTTCATTTCCCATCAAACTGGGACTGTCTATACAATTAATGATCTGGAGCCAGAGATAAAAACAAATTTGGATTGACTTTTGTCACAGTGGAAAAACTGTGTCCCCTCTATTTAAGAAGATGCTGAAAAAAATTAGCTATTCCTTTGATCCACCACTTAAGTCTCATGGTGTTTTTAGTAATCTATTTCCAGCCAATGTACACCTGGTTAGCAACCAGCTTCCCCTCACTTTCTGTCATATCCAATAACACTCATTTCTTTTCAGCTGCCATGGGCAACTTTTGAGGCTCTTTTTGTTGCTGCTTCTTGTCAGAAGTGTAATGGTTTATGCCCAGAGAATGTTTTTCTCCCAGGACTTGTTGCCTGAGAGTATTAGCACCCAAAATAGTCCTTGAAGGTTTTGAGGAGACATATTTCTGTTTGTTAGAGTCCTGAGCTTATTTTTGGATTGCTGGTTCAGCTGGTTGCTTGCATACACTGCTCAATAGCGATTCACCACTTTCAAAGAAACAGCAATAACTCAAATGCATTTGCTCCATGCACTCACACTTTTCATAATTGATAAGCTTAAGGGAAAAAAAAAATCCAGCAAACTATTACTTTGTCTATTATATTAGAAAAAAACTATAGAAAAAAAGTCAAGATCAGTTTAAGTGCAAACCTGACCCCAAATTCTAGCTGTCAGTAAAGATCTCTGACACATATCACAACAATAGAGGCTAACAGAAAGACTGAGATGCTCTTCATTTCCAGGATGCTGCCTCTCACAGTACACTTTGGTCTTGCCTGTCCATTTGTGCGAGGAGAGTTTTTACCAACAGACAGTGGATGTGATTTTAAAATCACACCATTACAACCCTCCATTTCCTTCCTAATTTGTAGGGCCGTATGATACAGCAAATTTAATTGCTTCTTTTGAGACCATGAAAAATGAATGGAATTACTATTAGGTTTGTATAGGAAGAAAATATTCTGAAATACAAGACTTAATTTTTTTGTCGCTTATGTTTACTTTTTGATCAGGAAATCAGAGTGGAATATCTCTACTCTTCCGCTAAAACACTCCTGGGACTCATGTTTTGCAAATCAACTAACCAAATTGTTTTTTTAAAGAGCACATATTACCTGTTAGTAAAATAGATGTTGGGACTGAGGCCCAGGTGCAGCTCTCCTCCTCCACATAAACACACAGACACAAGCACACAGACACACACCCTTACTGCATGTTTTCAGTGTTGCCATATCACTGTACATTATCCCTCTCTTTTGGTACTCAGTCTATCGAATTCACTTGTTTGGCTGCTTCATGGGAATGCACCAGACTATGTTAGGAAGGCTGTCTATTTTCCCATCAAAACAGTGTTTAGTCCCTTCCAGTGCTCCCCAAATACTGGATTAATAGTAAGGATCAGCAGCAGTAAGAAGACTCAGCAAGGCACCCTTCCACCTTGGGTCAGAAATGTGCCTATTGGTATATCAGGGACTTTCACCTGTTCCTCTCTTTCCTATGGAGATATTGCAGTCCTTTATAGACAGATCAGGAAGATTCCCAGTGCTCAGCAGTTCTCAGGGGGATGACTTGTAACATCTTTACCATTCTCTCAGTTTAAAGATGGAAAGGGATTCAGCTGCCACCCATGAAAGCTGGATTTGGCTCTGGGCAAAGGCCAATGCAGAAAGCAGTGTTTCTTGTCGCATCTTCCACATCCTGAGCTGAAACTGCCCCTTTCAGCAATGCAGTTAAACATGTGCTTATAATCTATTGACTTTCTAGCTGCACTTAACTGATTGGCTGAATTGGGGTAGACTTAAGCAAATAATTAAGTGTTTTTCTGTATCAGGTGTCAATGGAAGGGGGAATATTTGTCTTCTCTGCTTTTAATCTTCAGTCTTACGGTTGCAGAGTTTACATAAACAGTTCTGGGCCAGGCGACATCTCTGTGAAATACTGTATCCTCTTACAGGTGTGCGTATGTTTTTGTCTGGTTAACCAGTGTGAGGTATGGTGTAGGAGGTGGACTGCTTCTTGTTTTCTTCCTCCTAGCACATTTCTCAGGTCACTTCCACTGAGTTACTTTTTTATATATTGATCCTGGAAAAAAAAGTATTGACTGCTTGTTTCAATACTGCCCAGCATAGCTAGATGTAGCAGTTTAGCTCTCTTAAGGCAGCAATGAGCAAACTCCCGCTGAGACAGCCATCCATTGATTAACATCAAATACTCGCAGCCTTTAATGTCATTCTGTATCTAGACTCCTATATTATTAGACAGTGTCTGGTTCAGAAAACACAGGGATATAAATTCAATTCCATTTTTACCCCCTCCCAAGAGAAGGAGATTCAGAGGTAAAACACAATCCACCCGAAGCATAAATCTGAAACTTAAGGTTAGATGCACAATATCAGACAAAAACTTTCCAGTGTAAGCTGTTGAATTGCTTTCCACGGATCTCTCATTTCTCCATCATCATGCAAATGGATGACTACTGGATAATATACACCTGAATAAAAGCTTCATGCGCTCTCTGCTTTGTCTCATGGTGAGTGTGGCAATCATGAGGGCAATTCTTTTCATGAGCTTACACACCAACTTACCAGAGCGCCTTTAGGAAAGGGCTAACCTTTGATATTTTTTAGAGGAATAAAAGACAGTTTAGCTATTCTGATTTGCTCTGAACCAATTTACCAGTATTAATCGACAGAAAAAGCCACTAATGAGCCAGTGGCACATTCCCTAGCTCTAAAGCAGGTATCGCACAGCAAGGTTTCTGTGGTCTGTTAGTGAAATACCTCTGCATTTTTCTAAATAACAAAGATTTTCATTGTGGCTGAGAGCTGATTTATGTTTTTCCCTTCTGGAATATTTGCTTAATTGGCCATTTCCTGAACTGTGTCTCATTGCTGCCTTTACCAATGTAAGTTTTCCAGAAAAGATCTATATACCTGCAATTATTTTTACCAAGAGTGTCTTGGTAACTTCAAATTTCACATGACTTAGACACAGTAGCTATAGTTGGCAGCCCATGATGCTGGGCTGTGTTAACCTTAAAAACCGTGGGAACTCGTGTGTGTGTGTGTGTGTGTATTTTATTCAAAGCCAAGAGTCAACACAATGAACAAAAATACAGATTTGAACACTTTTTTAGAAAGGTTTGGGTTTAGTCCATTCTTTCCCATTGGGGGTAACAAGATTACATTGTATAATTACTTCATAGGAATAAACTTCATGGAGACAAAAGAGCTAAATTAAGCTTGCCATGAATTAAAATAGGTTGGAAATTTCCTGAGCCTTTTACTGCCTAAGGGAGAGGTCTTGGAATAGTCTTGTAGATGGAAGAAACCGATTAGATGTCTAATAAACCTTATCAGAAGTTGATACCTTTATGAAAAGGGCCATATAAATGGGTTCTAATACTCCAGAGAAACAGGATTTGATGGCCTGTTAAGCCTTTTTCATGAACTGCATGTCCAGCATACATGGTATTGAAGTGATACTCTGGCAGTGTAGCTTGCAGTTGTTGTTGGCTACAGAGACAGTTGAAATATCCATAATTTGACTAATAGGTGCCGAGTTGTCATACACTGTATTTTAATCATGCATTAAATATGTGTATCTAAAAAATACCCATTGCATACCTATACCTTCATCTACCAGTCTCGTGCATCACTGCATACAGACACAGGAGTTTCATCTGGATGCAGTAAATAGCAATGTCTCAATCCACAGCTTCTCGCTCATAACTGAGAGCAGCTTCTGTAACTGTGCCAGTGGCCCAATATGATTCCTCCAGCACGGCTAATGAGTGTAGGGGGTAATGGCCACCACATCTGTGCACCTCTGGCTGGTTATCCAGTCTCCTACTGGTGTGGAGAGCTCATGAGAATGAACATAGAGACTCGCCTGGACCAGCGCTGTAGAAAGTACGTATAGCATACGGTGCATGGTGGAAAAATGCTCTTGGGGTGGTTGGAGCCAGCCTAGGCACACAGGAAGATGTGAGGAGAGAGGGGCATTCTTCCTGCTGCACTTGCACCATGACCAAATGAGTAAATGAGACAGCTCTGCTTCGTACACCTCAGCTCAACTGCTGGCTTCGCAATCAGATTTTGTTTTTCATAACATTAAACAGGCTGGACTGCTTAATTGACGTGTAACCTCACAGTTAGAAAGTTTAATGGAGCGATGGATCTAGGCAAATTTAGCCCCTAGGTTGCTAATTTGATTCAATATCACTTTGTCATTAACTCTTCTGAGTTTTGTGGATTTAAATAGTTTCTTCTCCAAATGTGAGTAGTACAGAGGCTTGAGTATAACATATTTGACTAATTTGTTAATCAGCATGGCTGGATTTCAGCTAAATATCATCTGAGTCCAAAATAGCATAAACCAATCTCTCAGAAAATGTTAACTTTGGAGGAGAAAACATAAGAGATTCTTTCTTTGAGGAAGATTTCCAGTGGCATAGATTGAAAAAATACTTCCCTAACAGGATATTTACAGAGAATTCCAACATTTCATCATGTGCACAGTTCAGTCTTGCTTTACAAGCAGATACTGTGCATGGATTTTGACTGGACCCAGTCCTGGAAAGAGTTAACACTCCCCCTGATTGGGGGGAAATCCATGGCTGCATCCCCTAAGCACAGAGATTTCCAGTCTCTGGGCTGACCCAGCTGTCAAGAATTAAGTAGTTCCTCAGCACTCTGTAAAAAGGAGGTGCTCGAAGGGGTCAATTTGGCTCCTATTAAGGGGTTAGATGCTTTGAGAGGGACAGCAGGGGAAAATAAGAGTTAAAAAGAAAAATGCATTCCTTTTCTTGCTTTTTTCTCCCTTTATTAGCCTCAAACTTTGCAGAAAGTGCATTCATATTTTCCTTTTATGCTGCTATACATGGACAGGTAAGGTGTATGTTTCAGTTAGCCTGTTAGCAGTATTCAGTAAAGAGCCTTTTTCTCAGGTCTTGCTTCTATCAGGGAGTAAAGAGGTCCCAGGCAATTGTCCTCTTAAAAACTGGGGAAGTTAGTCCCAAGTTTTCCTTTGGTGACCATGATTTGTCATGAATTGTTGAGCTAGGGTATTATAAAATTGAATGCTCTTTCCATCAAGTAAAGTTCTTGTTCTTCTTTAGGTCTGAAAGGTGTGAGGTGTAATTTTCAGAAACTTCATCAGGGTGTAACTGTTCAGAAACAGCTGCGCTGTTATGCAGTGTTCCATTAGAGGCTGTAAGTCATCTAAGAAATTATAAGAAAGGCTGAGGAGGGGGAAAACTTGGTATTCGTTTGAAAGATTAAATCTGATGAAGTAAAAGAAGCTCTCAGACTACACAGAGATGTTGTATAGTCTTTAACAAACTGTAGTAGTAGTAAAGCTTTATCACGATTTGATGAAGGGTATTTTGAAGAACAACATTAGAAAATCATCCTGTTAGCTCCTGTTGAGCTCTGGCATTATTTGGCTGTGGTGTACCTGCTACCTGAGCAAATGCCTTCAGCTGGCTGAGTTGGGAACTTCCCAAACAGGTAGTCGCATAACTCAGTAGCTATGAAAGTAGGTATTTAGTGAGGCCAACAGATTTGTATCAACACTCTGAGATTAATTATTTTATATGAAATAGGGGGCCACCATATGCTAGCAATAGTAAGTATACCCTCAAGCAGCTCTGTTTACGAGTCTGTTGTTCTGTCAGGTTCTTTTCCACCACAGTAAGAATTGCATCTCATATGCTTGTTTGGAGACAAGACTTCTACTTTGTGTCTAAAAAGAACATCTCTCCCCCTCCCCTTCTTGCTGCTTGATGTCTATATTCACATTGCTATTATGTGTTTCAAGACGATTATGGAAAGGTTTTCTTGGATTCAATGTTTTCTACTTTACCGTGTCCAGCACAGACATCATAATCCTGGAGCTACAGCCTCACTTCTTTTACTGGGTAAATGTTTGACACCAGAAGCCCACTTTGACTATACAGCAGGCTCAGGAGGAAAACAGCATCTACCAGAACACTGTTTACAAACAAATTGAATAAGCAGACAAAGAGGTCAAAGGGAGCCATGCAAAGCACAGAAGTTACTAAACCACTGATGCAGAGGAAGCGGCTCTTGTACAGCCCACGTGCAATTTATTGATTCACTAGGAAGCCTTGCAGTTGCCTGCAACTTGCTAGCTGGTCCTTGTTCATATCAACGTCCTGATATTGAACTTTGTAAAGCAGTAAGGGAGTGGTAATGTTTCCAGAGGAGAGTATCTACTTATGAAAGTCAGGAAGCACTTGACAGCATTTTGTCTCTCTTGCTTATGATGACTGTATTTTTCATTCTTGCACTACACAGATTTATCCTTCCGTGTTTTAAGGATACAATAAAACAGGTCTTTAATTTGTATTTTTTTTTTAAAGTTCTTTATGAGGTGTAAAGGGACCTTTTATTGAAAAGAACCATAGGGCACCCCGGAAAGCCACAGGGCCTAGCTTTAGAAGGCCAGACTAAGATTAATCTCATGTGTTACTAGGACATAACAGACAGGGATGTCTCAAAACCATATGAGGTACAAGGCTTTACTGGACTAGTCTTTTTAAATGTTAGGTCTGCTAGAGCAAGCTTAACTGCCACCTTTCGTGTTTTTAATTAGTAAAGAATGACAATTTCTTTTTTCACCACAGGACAATGAAATATATTTTATAAGGCAAACAGCAGCTTCAGGGTGTGGGCATGGTTATTATAAAATAATCGTGCCTGCAGGGGTCAGGGAGGCATTTGGTTCTGCCTCGTGCCTCTTAAGAACCGTAGGGCACAATTGCTGTGTGATGGTAGCCTCCCTGTCATTTTATATTATTTAACAAATTCCACTACATTGTCTTCAAGCTCTGCCTTGCGGTTATTGTGAAGCAACTAAAATATCTGCCATGTTGACTACATCAGCAGTTCACCTCCTATTTGAGTTTACTGCTGCTATCAAACTAACATGGGTCTGTTGTCTGTGATGTGGGGTGGGGGCAAAACATTACAGAGTTGTGCAATTTAATGCCCAGATCCTGTTAGAAGGGCAGCCCTACATTTCAGGAGGCACATAAGTTGAGCAGTGTGTAGACTAATTTATTAGCACCTTAATCTGTCAGTTGTCTGATTGCCACAATACCTGTTTTACACAAGAAGTGATTACACTTCTCCCTTCTAGTATTACTTTATAATATCACCTTTTGTGTTTCACAGACCATTGTGCTTTACAGACCGTGTTTCTGTATAGTTAGTTAAGTAATTTGTTTATTTTAACGTGTACTTGAGCAGTATGTTCAAGAAAGTCTTCATACCTTATTTTGAGCATATCAAGTGAGCCTTTTTTGGCTATGATAGTTTGTTCCAGTGGTAAATCTTCACCCGCGGTCAGGTTTTTTGATGTTTAGCCAACTAAATATTTGTATCTCCATATTCTACCTCTCTCTGTAAAGCCTTTTGCCTTTAGAAAGCCTTTGCAATGAGTCCACTCTTCAGTCATCTTTTGAAAACTCTAATTAGATGGAGCCTACTGCTTTCCCTGCTCCCCCACCTTGAATCACTTTGTTGTTCTTTTTATGTCTTTGTCCTTAGACCTATTATTCTCATTACAAGTTAATTATTTCATTTTGATTTTATGGCATCTGTCAAACACTCTAGGCATTTTCCATAAATTAAATCTGCAAGCTTCAACTGAAAGCTTAACATAAACAATGTAGAACAATTCCATCAAATAATAATCGTTCTCAAAACTGCATATCACTGTTCCTTGCCTCAGTATATCAGCTAGAGTAATGGAACTTATGTTAATAGCTCTCTACTTGTGGTAAAAAAAAATAAAATGAGAAAGGAAAAATAGCATTAATAAAAGTGCTTCCTTATATTATTCTCAATCTTATGGAGCTTTGGAGTCTTCCTATTGACTTCAGCCATTCTTATATTAGACAAAATCCTTACAAACCTATTGAGTGTAAAATTACAACTAGTAGTAGTGAAGTTGAGGTTTTTGTGGAATAATGAGTGTCCTAGAAGTTGCATTGTATATCTGACCAAGGTGATGAAGTACTGACAAAGCAAACTCCATATTACATCACGAATTTTACTTAATTCTATTAAATAGGAATTTAGGAAAATACCATTACAGCCATAATGATTTTAGTGAATATCTGTGTGTTGGTAGACCATTCAGAGTTAAAAATCTGTGTGAATTAAATAAAGGGACTAATAAATAGTCTGAACAGTTTGTGTATTGCTGAGTTATTGCAAACCTGTTTTATGATTTAATGAGGTAGGATATGATTCCATGTAACCTTTAGTATAATTATCAACACTGAAGGACCTGAACACTTCTCAAATGTTGGTGACTGTTTTACTCAAAGACGAAGCAGCAGGACATTAGCCTGATTTCAGGACTTGAGGTGATTTTAGAGAGAAATTACAGCATTGGCAGGAACAGAACTTCTGGGTCATCAAATCCACTCTGCTGCTATAAAAACAGCAGCAGCGGCAGCAGCATAAACCCCCATCAAACTCCATCTTTAAACCTGATTTTTTGCTGCGTTAGAAATATTCATTTCTCTATGAAACATCTAACCTTCTCTCCAAACTTTTCTGTCCAGTTTGCTGCCAGAGAATTGAAAGCTCAGCTCTTGATCAAGTTGACTTCTTTGATGGACCATAATCATAGGGCTGTTAATTTTCAAATAAATAAAAAAATCTCAGCTCTCTTCAACATCCTGGAAAGGCTGTCTTCCGTGTCACTTCCTAGTCCTGCTAAAACCTTTCTGCATACTTTTTGCATGTGAATTAATCTTTCTTGAACATGGATGATGCAGCAAAGCAGAGTAATTTCTACTTACACTTTATGCTTTGCACAATGCAATTTATACTTCTCCAGTTCTTCCGGAAACACTGAGACTAACATATCCCAGACATATTTACCTTTCTCATTAAAAATGCAGCATTAAGTAATTCCCAGGTACTGTGAGACATTTAAAATATGCAATATCTACTTTTCATGTTCTGGGCCAGAAAATTCCAGCTTGTAATGGTAATTAATATTAGTCCTTAAACGTGTGAGCTTGTGACTTGTTTTTTTTCACCTGTGAATGGTATGACACAGCTTGAAATATGACCTTGAACTTGCATCTTGTACCATGACCACAGGACTCGTCCTCCACTTACTGAAATCTACAAATGAGATATTTTGCCTGAGGTCAAGAAAATTTTATGTCTGAAATGATAGCCAGCTAGAAGTGCTCCATTTCTTAAATAGCAAAATTCATTCTATATTATCATTTTCTGATTGCAAATATACATTATATAAACTTATTAGGAAATGGATTTTGCCTGCCCCAGAAGAAATGTTCACTGCGTAGAAATTACAAGGAACTAAAATAAACCCCAAAGCTAAGTAAGAAAGTAGGTTTTAATTTTCAGGAGATTTATTTTTATGCTGTTTACACTAACATTTAGTCCACTTTGACTTGATTCATTACTTTGTAGTTGCATTCTGTCACATTTTAATCCATGTTTTACACATTAAAGTAATGAACTTTCAGTAGTACATAATAATAGATCATAGCTATGATCAGAGACTCATTTGTGGTACAGAAACTGCCATTAAAATGCAGATTTAAGCATAGAGCTTTTATTTACTTTCTCCAAGCTAAAGTCGTCCTTAAAAAATAGATTACAACAAAGAAGATATTATTCGTAAAAAATGCATTGCTATTATGTGTAGTCCTTTAAAAATTTTTTTAAAAGAGAGAAAAAAACAGGATGCGAGGAGGAAACTGCATTCCAGACTTGATCTCAGGTCTGCAATACAGACCTATTGACTACATATTTCTAATATCTGTATTTGTAACTTCCTGCCTAAATTGAAATATTTCAAGTCTTCTTCTTTCACTGCTGATTTCCATTGGTTGTTTACCTTGAACAAGTCTTTTAACTCTCAAGTTCTGTTTACCAATTGCTTGTCTTTACAGCAGAGCCTGTGCAGAGATCATCATAAGAGGGAGTTGATCCATACTGCATGGTCCAGCATCTGCTAAGAAATAAAAAATACGTTGTGAGAAAGGAAGGGAAACTTTACCTTCTGAAGGAAAGTAAAGATTCTGAAATACTACGTGAGAAGAGACTTGAGAATAAAACTCACGCAAAAGGGTCTACAGAAATAATGCATTGGTTTTCTTTTAAAGACAACAATACATTTGAATAACTGTTTCCATCTCCAAGGATTGTGTGTTACTGCCGACCTTTCTGAGGAAGTCACCTGTCTCTGAAGTGCTGCCATTTGTTTAAGATTGCGTTGTAGCATTAAATTATCAAGTAGGAAAGGAAACCAAGTAAAACACCAACAGCAGCTGGAATTGGGGAAAAAATAAGAATTTGCAGAATTAAGGACTGGGAATCCTAGTCTGTTTACCACAGTATAAAGTTTAACTTATTAAAAATAGAGAAGTTGAAATCTGAAGAAAGATCTCAGCTCTCATGCTATATTGGAGAGTCACATGGTCCAACTACTGCCCTGTTATGAATATTCTCTAGAGATTCCTATAGTCCTACTTAATTTTACTCCCTTAAATGCCTTACTAGTTCCTCTTAGCATAGAACCCTGGGTCACCCTTCTCAGCTTTCTTCCCTACCACATTTTCAGCCTACATGTTAAGAGACCCTGTGTGGTTTCTTGCCTCAGACACAGCAGCACACCAGGTAAATCTCATGTTTCACTACAAATTGAAACAGAGCTCTTGTAATTAGGGCATTGAATGAGACTCAGGAGACTGGGCTCAATTGGTGTATGACCTTGGCAAGTCCTTTAGTCTCTCTATGCCTTGGTTTCTAAAGTATAGGATCTAGTATTACCTATCCACTCGCTACGGAATTTGTAGCACAGTGGCAGGGCATGGCTATCACCGAGGAGTAAAATACCATGGTCCAAAGCATTTGACTGATACAGTTTAACATGTACAGCTGCACCCTGAACACTGAAGATGATAAAAGTGAAAACTTTTAACTCTGAATTTTTTTTTTTTCTCATTTTAGGAAAGTTATTTGTTTGCTTGTGGTAAGGCAAATCTTTGTCCCCTCTGTATTTTCAAAGGTAGAACTTCCATTTCCTTGGGCTGGTCTGCGGTAAAAAGCATTGCTATTAGTCTGGCAGTTTGTTTCCAACTGCTGCAAGCATGTCATTAAAAGCATCTTCCTAAACCACACATCAGTCTTCTTGACATCTGTCATACAGCTTAGATCATCATTTTTTTCCCTTATGAGAAGGAGTCATACTGTAAACATTCTTTCATTACTTTTAGTTTCATGTCAAAAAGAATCATATCGTTATTTTGAGCATGTCCAGCCTTCCCTACTAATGGTAACCACAGATCTACAAACACACACTTTTATAACCCTCTCTTTGCATCACTTTCCTGGTTACTGACATGCTCCAGAAAGACAGATGTAGGCTTTGCATGAAATCAGCTGTACATATTGCTAACAGATTGCTGGACAATCCGATAATGAAGCCAGTTAGCTCTTACCGCTCTATGTCTGTTCTTAGCTCCCACTCAAGAATGGGACTCTTAAAATGTTCATAGCTGGGCTCTTCAAACTGCTGCTATATATTCTTACTTCTTTTTGTCTTCTGGTCCTTTTCTCCCAAACTCTCTAGTTAAGTAATTAATTGCACTGTTCTCTTTTGTTTGCCCTCGCCTCTGAGGCTGTTTCTATATTGTAAACAGTTATTTCTGTCTTGCACTTTTACATGTGCACTTTCGTGTTATCAACTAAAATCTGGCATCACGCTTGACTGTAATTCAGATGTCAGTTTGGATTGAAGCCGTACCTGGGAGGATGTGCCTTTGAAGTGGCAGGGAGTAAGTGACTGATAATGAAAATAAGCATTTATTTTGTCAGAACCTCAGCAGATCATTTATTGGAGAGCATATTCTAATGAGTGCCACCCACACCAGATGTGTCATTGGAGATTAGGTCAGATCCCTAATAAGTGTGTGGGTTGATTTCTACAGAAACCTGAGGGAAGGAAAGAAGGAGCTTGAACAATTTTAATCTAGAAGATAGTGGGTCAGAGGTCTATGGTATCCATATAAAAACTCAGACTTATTTTGTGCCCTGAGTTATATAACACAGCAGTAGTTGTTTAGCTGGACTGAATCCTTCACTTCACTTCCTGACTGTGTCTTTATATACAGAATGTAGTTGGTAGAATGTCATGGTCTGTTTGAGAGATATGAGTTATCTGGGTGTAGTCATATCTTTTAAAAACCTTGCCCCCCAAGATTCTGCCTGACTTTTCATTTCCGTATTCCTCAGCAGCATAAACATGTATTTTCCTAAAGCTCCAAATGTGGACACAACCTTGTCTTCAGTCCATATGTGTCTCTGGGATTTGCACAGGTTTTCTATCAAAATTATATTAATATACATAATACTATAACTACTAACACTATAAAATAATGTGGTGTTATCCTTTTTCTTACCTCAATGCACTCATTGCCTATTATTATTGCTGTTATTACAAATGTTAGACAACTTTTAGGAATTCGAGACTTCTGCTACCTTCTCACTTCCAGAACATGGAATTTCTTCTTGCTGCCATTTTTCACATTCTCTTCTTCTCACAGCAATAACGACAACATCTTCTATAAGTGTGAATATTCCCCATCCAGAGACCAGGTGAACACCATTTTCTTCCTGGTGCTTTCCAGCTATGGAAAGGACTTGATCTTAGATGGATGGGGTTTTTTACTGTCATATATGGTATTATCATAATTCTACACGCTTAGCCTTCTCTCTCTGACTTTCAGAAACAAAGCCTGACTTGGCATTAAAATACCAAGAAAAATACATTCTGAATGAATTCAGGATTCAAAGATAAATAGTGCAAGTGCATTGTCGCCAAGTAGAATCCAGAATCATTACATAAAATATTTCTCGTTAAACATGAATCAGAAATAGCAATAGATCTTCTCTTAGGCCGTAATAAAAAATGTAGGAATAACAATCCTTTGCAGTTTAATAAAAATTTGTCTTGGTTTTTCTCATTATTCTGCTTTTTGCTGCCAATTGTGAATTCAGGGAACTAATGATAAGAAGCTCAGAATTTTCATTATATCCTATTTTGAATAATACACAAACTTAATTCTATATTAGTTTAGTCAATAGACAGTCTTGCAACTGGTTCTCCAAAATCTCAGTTGGGTTTTTAAACTTCCATGTATTCCATAAAATTCAGTAAGGTTTCCAGTGAAATCAGTGAGAAATTCAAGCCAGGGCTGAAACTTTGGAAGCACGTTGCACGTTTTTCTTATTTTGTATTTCAGTATTAGAAAGGCATAAGGTGCAAATTAGATTAGATTTTCACATCATTCTGTACACTGGGGCAGTCAAACATCCTCTGGAATCCGGTCAGAGTTCCTAGCTGCGGGATTCTTCAGCTTGCCATTCATGGCAACAAAAGAATCCTAGTCCCTGGTTTTAGTCAAATATACAGCACACTACAACAAGGAGGTGCGTCATGACTTTTCAACAATGAGAAAAGAAAAACTAAAACTGAGTAAAATGTTAATCTTGATTATGAGGGATGAAATTCTTTAGGAATCAAAGACGTGAGAATGTGTAGAAATTATGGTATTGCCAAATATCCTCTAATGACAAATGTCAGCCACGCCAGACTGATCATCTTGTTTTTATATTGGGCCCACCCTTCAATCTCTTAATCAGATTTGTGTGTTTAGGTTGGAAGCATTTTGAGACTGACTCCAATCTCTTTCCTTGCCTTTGAGGCACCTAATGTACTTCAGGCTTCCAGAAAAAACAATAAAAATGAGATTCAATAGCATTGTCTTTCTATTTCCAGAAACAATTGAGCCAGAATTAGAAATCTGAGCCTATTAAAATTTATAGGCTGGCTTTTGGATCAGGATTTTTGAACACTTTACAAATAATTCCTTTAAAAACCATATTATTCTGAGTGAAATTTCATTCGGTTAATATTGTCATTATTATCACCTGGTAAAAAAAAAGTAGTAAGATCTGCCCCTTAGTCAGTTTTGTTCGGGTTTAGATATTATTTTAATTACTTCCAGGTATTAGAGTTACTGACGCCTTTTGCCTCTGTCCTTTGTAAAATGCAGCACATCCTTAATACGTACCACGTTTTACACAAAATCTCTTTTTGAGAAACAGGAAGAAAACCAGAAATATTCTTTTGCTGAAGGTAAAAATATGTGAACGGAATACTGTCTCTATTTACAGTTTCTCTGTTTTTGAAAAAAAATTTAGATTTAGAAAGGTGGAGGTGTGTGAAAGGGCACATCAAAGGTTTGGAAGAACTTTAGAAAAAAAGATTAAATAGATTAGGATTCTTCAGTTTGGAAAATAAACCAGCGAGGGGGAATATGACAGAGGTCTATTAAATCCCAACCAGCAAGCAGAAGTGACTGCAAAATTATCCTTTAGTGTCACTTCTAAGAGAAGAACTAATTGGCCTCGAGTGATGGCAGGGTCTAAACAGCCGAAGGTGATGCATGGCACAGAGGTTTCACCGTAGCATACTTTGGACATGAAAAGTTGACATAATTTTAAAAAGTCATGTAGACATATTACTGGAAGGAAACTCTGATTTGTGTTATTCAAACACAGAAATATTTCCTCTAGCTGAGAAAGTCTCTAAACTGCAAAAATTGCTGAGTGCCAGAAGATTGTATCACAGAGAGCTGTCACTGTGGGTTTACCCTGCAAAGGCATGTTTTGCATTTTGGGTGCTGTGGCAGGCAGGGCAGGGCTCTGTGAGCGGCAGAGTATGTCTCAGAGACTGATGGGGTGTCAGATGGGGCTGGAATCCTGCCCCTCTCATTTGAACTGTTGTAATGGAACTGTGTGAAACCACAAAAAGGTAAAGTCTGTGTAAAGGGAAAGCATGAGCCCCATTACAAATCAGCTCTGAAAACCAGCATGGAAGTCAATGACCATCATTACAAGCAACATGAAAAGTATAGTAGGGCAGGACTCTTTTTATGACTGGTACTAGGTTTTTTATTTAAGACAAATGTGTGTGTCAGTTTATTCTGTCTAAATATCTTTATTCTGTCTACATCTAAGTGAAACTCCTCATTGACCAATGGTTTTATTTTCTGCAGTGATCCTCTTCACTGATGCCTACTTAAAAAAATTGGGTTAGATGATCCAAATGCTTCACATTTATCTTTCTGTGCATTTTATAGTTATAACAGCCAAGGGCAGCAGCACCAGGGATTGTGTAATATTTTGAGGAAGTGGAGAGAAAAGCAGAAAATATATTAGGGTTTAGACTGGAGCTCCTGCAGAGAGCAATGACCAAGATCCCATAAATATTTCCTGTTGGTCCAGCAGCTACAGAAATTAGTAAGGTTTTCCCCACCCATTTATTTTAAGCCTTCACAGTGCCATCCCTTCTCCATGAACTGTATTTAAAATGTAAATAAAAAGAAGGCTTTTAGGAGATTTAACTATTTCCCTTGGTATTTAAATTATTCAATTATAACTAAAGCTATTAAAATACAGTTAATTAAAATGGTTAGATTGTTTTTCTTTGCACTGATCACAGCATTGCCCTACTTCTCCCTCTAGCTGTTTAATTCCTATTAAAAATGATAATGCTTTGCTTTATTCATTAATGCAGTAACCTTACGTACATTCTTCAAGTGATCTCTTTGGTACAAACTGTGCTGGTTTTCTTCTTTTCCAGCAGTGAAGCAGAAATTCTCCTGTAGTCTTTGGAGGTTTAATCAGCAGTAAGAGGACTCAGAATTTAAACATTAGCACTACCAAGCCATGAGAAATAGCACAGCTCCCAGTAAAAAGCTTTGGCTAAATTTTGATGCAATATAACGCCGTTAGGGACGATAGGAGAATCCTAAAAGTTATTAAAAGGTAGAACCTAAATAAAGGTTTCATAACTGACAATATAAAATTGCCAATTCTACACTTTAAAATATTCTATCTAAATAGTTTCACAACACTCTATTGGGAATAGTAATCCAGATGAAGGCTGAGGGGTAGGTTCCTCAAAATATATAAAAGTTGCAAAAATAAGTTTCTGTCATCTCATCTAATCTTTATCTTCATAGATAAGGAAGCAAACCTACCCCTCTGGTTTTTGGCATTCAAATTAGTACATTACAATCCTTTTTCCCTCAAGATCATAGACACCTTTCTTAGAAGGCACTTGTCTCCTTTGGGAGGCAAATTATAGTGAAATGAGGAGATCTTGATAGCCTCACATTCTCACTGAATAACAGAGTTTTCTAGGGCAAAGTCCAAAAGAAGCTCCTTTCAGCTGTTTGCAGGGCCTTGCATGGTTCTGTGGAGTACAAGACAAACGTCTGTGAAGGCACAAAGGATGTCATGCAGCTCCTGTAACAATAATGACATCAAGTCAACGGGAGTATGAGGGTCCAGGAAGATCAGACCTCGGTGTATCTTTGATCAGCAAAGCGCTGAGGAATTACACATACAAGGCCACAACCACAACCCTGAATTTTTCCCCTCTCTTGTTGGGGAAGGCTCACAGGGAGGGATGTGGATATTTTTGGTAAAGAAGCAAGAGCCCTAAGTGATTCAGTGTTGTTTCACCTCCACCATGAGCATCTGCACAGAGGGAGACCATACGGCCTGAGAATATTACAGTTTATGAGATTTACATTCGTAGGCCCTTGTTGAAATTCCAGCTCCACTGGAGCAGATAGCAGAACTCCTTTGGATTTCAAATTGGCCACTCATGCTTATTTTCATGTAATATCAGTCTCACAAGAAGATGCTCTCTCTTCCATGTTTCTCAAGGGCATTTAAGGCTTTAGGTATTGTTGGAGCCCACAAGCCTAATAAACATCATTTGCCATATACGCGTTTGTCCGAAATAAGAATGTGTTGGGGGTCTATGCAACAATCCAGTCTGCCTCCTGCTGTGTGACAGAGAACATGTAAGCACGGGGTATGGGTAATGAGAGAACTACAGGCTGCTCAGCATAGGTATGAAGGGGATGGGAGGGCTAAAATGCTAATTTGAAGCTTCCTGCTGTAGCACATGGTGAGAAAAAGAGTGCAAATAATAAAAGTTTCGTTTCAACTCTGAACAAACTTAGGACCAACTCAGTTTGTTACAGCTGCTGGAAGGGCGATGAAAATTCAGGTGTTCTTGCTGATTATTTTAGATCTGTTGTCTGCAGTAAGTATTGCTTGATTATGAACCATAACCAGTGAGTGTAACAGGAGTGTAAGCAGAGAAACACAGTCTGTCTGCAATAACCCAGAGAACTGTGAGCAGGAGGCCTGGCCAGAATTTGAAAATCTCTGGTGTTTCAGTTCATGTTAAACCTGTAACTTTTAGCCTAAGAAAGACATGTTTGTTCCTGTAATTCTACCTGTCTGTGTGTTGTATGGCTTTTATTGTAACTATTGAGATCTCAGTGTAAGATGGCATGAATGGGAGCATTTATTTAGCTTAACTTTGTACCTCTCTTTCCATAAGTTTTAGATTTTCACACAGAGAAATCCATATGCCCCTTGTATGAAGGTTTCATAAATTTTTCTTAGTGTTTTCCAAGGGTTTGCATGTGTCTGAATCTTTGGGAGTCTTAAAAACAGACTGTCAGTGGGACAACTTCCAGGACGTATTTCAAGTGTCCAAAACTTAGAAATACTGGGGGTTTCTATAGTCTCAAATGAATGACATTGTTGACAGCTTTAAAGGAATTTCTTTCTCTTAGTTGAAAACTAATTTGTCAGCAAAAGATATTTGATGCTCTTATGCTCTGTAATGTTGCATTATATTTAAACAGTTTAAGTAGGTACCTCAAGTTCTATTTACATTTTGTCCTTGTAATTGAAGTTCTCATCCAAGGGCTTTAAATTAGTCAAGGGGTTCAGTGAGTACTATCAAACAAACAAGTGAATTAGAAATATACTACAGACTGGCTGTTCACTTGTTCATTCAATGGAACCTCCTGCAGAGACATCTGTTTCCTGACTTGTGATGAGGTGTGTGAATGGAAAGGTAGATGCTGCTTCTAAAGTGCTTTTTTTTTCATTCACACAAACCTTTTCTGAGAGACTTCATAAGGGATTCCCTCTCCTTCCTTCCTAGGCCATTGAAGTTGCAGCTGTTACAGCACTCCAAGTTTTCTGTCCCCTGATTTGGTCAGCAGGACTGATTCAGCTGGGACTGTGCTGGTGAAAGCTTAGCTCTTTTTTGTATTGAGTATTCCATATCACATCTCCTTTACCAAAAGGAATAGCAGAAGCCATGGAAATATTTTTTTTCCAGAGAAGAAATTGTAATTGTTGTGCTGAGGGTATCTCACAGAACTTTGTTTATGGACTTACTATATGATTATGATTTCATTTGTCAAACAGGAGGTTGAGTTGAAGCAGCCCTTGAGAAATCAGTTTTGCACTGGCATAAATCCGTGTTTTTAAAATAGGGAATTCCTGTTTTGTACTAGGATTGGACTCCTTATAATTCTCCACTTGTTCTTACTATTGTATGTCTCTTACTAGATGTGGGAAAGAATCTACATGGAATACAAATACGGAAATTTTAGTTTCCACTCTACATTGTGAGGAGTTTCAATGGTATAAGTAAATCAAGTCTCACTTTTCTTGCAAAGCTAAAAAGTCCGCAGTTCATTGGTGCAATGCAACACTAAATTAAAAAAGACAGTCTGATTGATATGACGTGAAATAGTAGAAGTATTAGACCAAGACAAGTCTTAAACTTCATATTCACACCTTCTGTGGTTTTTTTAAGCACTCCTACAAGCAGCCAGTTCTGTGCTGTTGTATTGTCACTGTCTGTTCTTATTTGTTCCTACTGTGAATGGCAAAACTTTTCTCCACAAAGAAATCTGGGTGGTATTGCAGGTTAAATCACTGGCCAATCAAAAGACTGGCTGTTTAATTTTGAAGTTCTTAATCAATTTAATATTTACAAGGGGTAAAAGCAAGAGAGAGCTTCAAATTCCACCTTGAAGTTGAGTCTATATTAATTTTAATCTCATCCACAAATTTTATATTTGGGGTGGGTTAAGAAAATACTGTAATTTTGCACAAACTATAAAAAAATCCTAATTTGTAAAAGATTTTCAAGCGTTTCTCATGATATTGAACATAATTCTGGGATCTTATCTATATAATTACTTTTTTGTGGTGCCAAATTTATGAGATGTTCTGGGTTTGTTTTTTCAGAATGCTGGTGGGAAACCTTGCAGGTGCAGAATTACTGCTTCCTGGAGATGGCAATATTTTATTGCGGGTGACTGATTCCCTGATACATGGGTGTTCTGTCGCAAAAACAATCAAACTGAATTAATAAAAAAAAATATAAAATCTTAAAATTTGGAATGAAGAACAGTTTCCCCTCAGTTAAAAGTACTTACAGTAAGAGCACCAGTGTTAAATTGCTTGAAAGGAGAAGATCAGATAGCCTGTTCAAATGTGTGCTGCAATGACAGAGCACACCCTGCAACTCGTCTCATTTAATCCTAGGAAGCATAAGGACTGCACATCAGTTTTAAGTGCAGCTTATCCTGACTCTTAGGATGCACTCATCCCATGTATGCTCTGTGACATCTGTCATATGGTTATGTAAAAGTTTCCAATGACACGCCTGACTGCTAATCTTGGATCAGGGTCAGTTCCAGTCATCATTCCATGCAGCAAGGGGAGGGTTGCTGTTACCTTTGTGCAGCACTAAGCCCAGCATCACTCGTGTATGCAGTGCTATCATTTTCTTCTTGAATACTGCTCTGTAATATCTTCTTTTTTTTGTCTTGGATGACATACATATTTATTTATATCATTCTTTTATCATGTAGCTCTGTGACCTTATTATTTGTAGTAAAAATCAAATAAAGGCTGTGATAAGATATCTGAAGTGAATGAGCCATTAGAAACACTCTACAAGTAAAAAAAAAATAAATAAATAAAAAATCTTAAAAGCTATCAGTAATCATATCAAATTTTTCAAAATTCAGCATGTGGTATAAATATTTGTGACACACTATTTAGTATTTGTCACATGTCAGATATTTTCATTAGTTCAACATTATTTTCCTAAATCTTGTTTTGTATAGGAAAACTCACTCAGAATCTGATATTATCTGTATGTAACAAAAGTTAGTGGTTAGAATTCTGAACTTCTAGACAAATAAGCACAGGAGTGGTATGAACACAGTGTGGTAGGAATACTTAATTCTTTTTCTTGGTTGCTTGTTTCACTATTACAAAATTCAACTTTCAAGGATTCCCTGGTATTCACTTTCTGCATCAAGTGCCTTTACTGTTCCTACAGTTTTGAAAGTATCACAGAGGATGGAGGGTGAATTCCTAATTCAGAATCATATTTATTCTAAGTAGCTGATACTTACTGACATGGTTACTTAATCAAGGATGCTTTTGACCCATATGTCAAGTGAAAATGAACAGTGAATGAGCCACCAGGATTTGTTCACAGAAACTATGTAATGAATAATTAACACAGTCTAGAATATGGATATCTGTACAAAAGCAATTCGGTGGTAGAAATAGCAAAGAAAAAAGCCTGGCCCACACATCATACCACATTTTTAGAAAGCTTTGATGATGCCATCCTAAGAAAAGCTAGTAGGTTTACCAGCTGTTCACTCTCATTCCAAAATCCAAGTTAGAGGCATGAACCAGGCATCACTTTCCGCCTCCCTTACTACAAGTGTACATCTAACCCATGGCATTTGACATTAATTCAAACCAGGGACCTGCAAAGTTAAAATGATGAGCATATACATGAGCTGAGCTGAAACAGCCAGCATGCTTTGCAGGGAGTTGCACGAAACTCACATTCATGGGGATGGTCAGTGACTGTACCATTCAGTTATTATGACATTCTTTGATAAAAGAAAGTGTAAATCTAGCCAAAATATCTGGGTTTAATTCTACAAGAAATATCACCATTTTAAAGTTTCAATTTGGATAAAGAAATAGAAATTTTCAGGAAAATATAAATTTTCAGAAAAATGTAATTTTCTCGTTAAATATTTTAATGTTAATTTTAACTTTATAATAGAAGTTAAACTGGTTATTGAGGAAATGCCAAACTAATTAAACAAAACAAAACAACAAACCCCTTGGGTCTGGAAAAAGTATAACTGTTTGACTCAGTATGAAATACCAGTTTTCCAAATCTTCCTTCTTTATAGCAGCAGTAATAAAGCATTTTGTGACATTACTACATAGTGAAATTGCACTAAAATAATAAGTATACAGAAGATAAAAATGTGTGACCTATTATGCTTTGTCCACAGGAATTAAAAATTAACATCATCTCATATTTTTATGAAAGTAGGGTTCAAAAAATTTCTCAGTGTTGTAGTGAGGAGCAGCTGAGAATGGTCAATGGTAGACCTTTGGCAACAGTGCTGATGAGGCCACTGAATCCTTTGGTGTCTTCCCAGTGTCCCTTTGGTGTCAATGCATTTGACCAGCTTGTGACTGAGCAGGGGGCAATTCAACACAAAATAAAAAATCTCTGTGGTATTGTTTTAAAGAAAATTTATGTATATATGTGTGTATATACATACATGTGAGAAAGTAATTTTTTCATCTGCTTGAGCCTGACATATGCATAATTGTACCTCTTCTGCATAGGTGTATCCAAAGAGGATAGTGAGGCACAGGCCTGAACCCTCCTTGTAGTCATGCGCCAGTCAGAGTTCATATGCCAGTGAGCTCATCCAGGCCAGAGAGAGCAGCCATGCCAGAGTCCCAGAAAAGCCTGGAGAGAGAGGGAGGCACACGTGTCCTTGTATCTGACAGGCTGTAGTGTCAAACAGTGACACATTACAAGTATATTCCCCAGGGGTGTAGTGAGCTGCAGCTAAACAGCCTGGTCAAGTAGTCCAGGAAGGGTTTTCCTGGAGCCCACATGGCTACCACTGGGCTGTCTTACAGCATCGTTACTCCCTTCTTTTCCTCTAGAGTACTATTAAATCTCCAAAAGATTGTCCCCATGCACCTTTGAGATTTTGCATTATCTTTCTGTTCCAATACTGTGCAATAAAAGCTTTCTTTTAGCTTCTGGCTACACTGGGTTTTCTTCTGTTTGTCAGATATTTTCCAGTCTCTCTCACTTCCTTTGGGGCCAGTATGCAAATCTAGGTTGTGTAACTGCTCCCTCACTCGTTCTCCCACTTGTAAAATCTCCTTTTGTGTGGGCCCTGCTGGCTCTCAGTTTACTGTCTCTGCTGCACTGCCACATTCTTATGCCTCTCTCTGGGTAGCCCTTGTGCTCGCAGACATGATTTTTCTCAGTGAACAAGTGACACATTTAATCAGAGCAGCCATTGCCATTTCCAAGGCCTAGAGTGCAGACAACATCCAAGGTAGTGTCTGTGATTGTATCCTGTTTTGTCAATCTGATTTTCCAGCCTTGATAGCTAAACCAGACCTCTTAATATTTACATTTCTTTCCTTAAACAATATTTACTTGTCAAAACTGTAAAATGACAGACACAAAGAAAACAAAAGACTTATTATGTTGATTTGACTGTGGAATGCATCAGTCTAGTGTGAAGCTTAAAGAATATGCTCCTTTTATACCAGTTACTAACATTTGGTTGTGTTTGTTCATCTAAATCATTCTATTTTATTTCAATAGAGTAAATCTGAAGTCTGTTTATTAGAAACTCAATAATTATGCAGTAATCATATCCCTTGTGATAGGTTAGTGCTTGCCCTTTGCCTCTTGATTATCATTACAAGTGAAATGAAAACACTAGAAACCTTGCTCATTTGCTATGCAGACAGTGAGTCCTCGAGGAAAGGTGTAAAAATCAAGTGGACATTACAGCCACAGCATGTTTGAATGTTGCTGCCTGCAACTGCTTTGGGTATGCAACAACTACTCCTTTTTGAAAATACTACTTGTCATGGAATTCCTTTTTAATAAAAGCATTGAAAAAGAAATCGTAGAATAAGAGGCATTAGAGTGGGGTAGTTAGAAGGGAAGGGGTGTTCTGTATTAACTCAGTGTGGTTATTCAGGAAGAGGGCTTATCAGCAAGTGGTAGAGAAATAGAAAGGGAAAAGATTTATGTATTTGTCCTCATGAATTTAGCTGTGGAATTCTTTGAGCCTGTGTCCTCCACTGACTTTCTAAAAGAGGTATCATAAACAGCTGGATCAGGCCAGCATCCAAAATCACCTTTAGTAAAACAATAAATTTTATTTGTGACAAATAGAACAAGTTCTGAGTGAAAGCAGAAAGTGGAGGCCTTTCAATTAAGGAATAGAGATTATGTCCCAGTCCTGAATCTCATATAGAATTTAGGAAGATTTTGAAAACAATGTTTAGATTAAGTATTCACTGAATGATCTTAAAAAATAATACCTGAAAATTCTGCCTTACCCAGAGACAATAGATAGAAACAGAGATATCATCTTCAATTTAGAGAAATCTCTTCTTTAGATTCCTTGGAAAAGAGCATCAGCTGTACTTGGCACAGCTGGGGGGATGATAGAAAATATACCTGTCAATCACACATGTAATTTCTGATATCCAAGCTCTTCCAGGGCCACTTGGCACCCCAAAGTACTTTAAAATGAGCGTCAGAACTGCTCTAGCTTGTGTCTTGCCATTAGACTTCATTTCAGCCCTCAGGGGTCTTTGTAACTTTTCTGACACAATACTTTTTTCCAAGCCATCTATGTAAATCACAGACTTCCCACATTCTGGAAGACTGTCCCGAAGAGCAAATCCACCCATCAACAAAACACTGAGCAATTTGAAAATGATCAAAGAATTTGCATTCCAAAGGGTCCAAAGGGGGAAAAAAAAAAAAAAAAAAAGCATTTTGGAGTTACAAGGCCATTACTTCCAGAAAAGACATTTTGTAAAGCACTCAAACCCTTGAACTAAGGCAGAAAACTAGTGTAGAACAGAGATTTGAGATCAATATATAGGAGATAGCTTTCATGATAAATAAGATATCAATTATTAACAATTAAAAGATATTAAAAGCTAGGAATCAAGTGAATCAGGGCTAAGCAACATGATTACTGAGGACAAATTATGGAAAATGAGACAGTACAAAGTGACTGGAAAAAGACAATAGTCTCCAAAAATTAGATTTTTAAAAAATTTTATATGAACAATAATGACATTTCAAAAAGGAATATAAGCATTCAGTATTTATTATGTTATTTGAAGGAAATCAGGAAGGAATAAAATATATTCTTGACAACTAAGTAAACAAAGTTTTTGGAGTAGCAGAAATTTTGGGTAAGGTGAATTTCTCAGCAATGAAAGGGAGAGGTTTGGTCTGTAAAGGAAGTAAAAAGGATAAAGAACTAAGAAGATAAGATTTTTAAATTGATATAAGAACTTTAATAATCTTATTTAATCTGTGGAAAATATTGGTGATTAGAGAATATGCAGTATGGGCCTTCAGCATTAATAAGGGCAAATAATGTTTTAGTGGACCTATTTAATCTATTTCCCAGGAATCTGTGTCTGGGCCTACAGAACTAGTTGTGAAATGTTCCTCCTGCATTGGGCTGAACTCAGCTGACAATGATTAAACTTTCACTCTTTCTGTCAGGTTAAAAACTGTCTCTGAAGCCTAATGATATGGAGTAACACATTTATACAAGTTACTAATGATGCTTTTATGTTGATTCAAATCAGTATTAACAAGGAGTTGGTTTAATTCATTAATATATGGGGGTTTTGCTGCAACAGTACATTATTTTAAATTCTTTGCTTCTCAGTAAGTTTTGACTTAACTAGGGGATTACATTGAAGAAGAAGTTTCAGTTTCCTCATTCCTCTGATTGTAATGAAAACCAAAATCACTAATGCCACTGCACTTCTCTCTAATGCCATTCTGACACATTGCACTTTATTCATATTTTTTCTTTAGAATTAATAAAAACATGGGATTTGGTCAGTGAAAATTATAACAGATACGTTGCTTCTTAGCCCTGTTGTCTTTTATCCTTTCACAGCCTAAAGATTAGCTGTGGGGATATGCATAGTTAGCACTTACATGGTGAGAAGTACTGACTTTTAAAGGTGATTGATATTAATGCCATGTGAAGATCTTCCTTAGAGTTGGATTTTGCCATTGTTTTTGTCACCAATGTAGCAGCAAGGTAAAAATCACTAACTGACAGCAGTAATACCAGTATTAGAAGCACTGAAGTCTGAAAACCAGTCACAAGAGGGTAGAAGGGAATAACATTGAAAAACCAGAGTGAATTGGCAGCCACCATCTCAGCAGGAATGTTTCTCCCATGTCTTTAGGATGTGGAAGAACTTTAGAAATTCTTTATTTGCCTTTTGTCCTATTACATAGTTAAAAACTTTACTCCTTGCTCCTCTCAGGGATTAAAGAGTCATCAAAGAGTGTGGTGGGCTTTGTAAATGGTGGATAAGATTTCTTGAAATAGCTGCTGAAAGTTACACACAAGGGTGAAAAGAATTAATTTCTTTTGCAATAATTTCAAAATGTAAATATCTAGCTCTTAACTTATCTCCCACTAAAAATCAGTTCACATACCTTTTTGATAATCTTTTGTGCATAAATATAATATACATTTTAACTATATAGCATGACTCACTATAAATGCATTATAATTATCCATCTGCATTTTAAAAAACTTATTAGTGGTTTTGAGAAACATCCTCTTTGTGAATACTGAGACACCCAAACCAGTTTTACACCTCTTAAAATATGAGCTGCTCTTAATGGCTGACTATGCAGTTACAGTTATTAATATATCCATGGCTTACACAATTATAGTCACTGTATTAGGAACCTCTCCAGATTAGAAGACTGTTCACGTAACACCAAAAAGAAACGGATATAAGGTTTAGAATCTGTTTCACATTTGTCATTTGAATGACTTATGATTAAGGTGTTTTATTTCAATTTTTTTCCTCCCTATTGAGACCCTAGAATTAATCATTATAACAGTCTATAAGATTTGGTTATTAAGATGCTTGAAATCAGAGTTATTACTACCATCCTTTATGTGATCATCAATTGAAAACTCCAGTGCCAACACTGATCATTTTCTTACCACCGGCATATATGCTAACAAGAACTAGGGTATCATATTTTGAGACTAAAGTTCAACAAGAAATAAAAATTAATTTCATCGGCAGTTCTTCAGTTTTGCCCGTTATAATTACCCTATTTTGACACAACGCCCCAAAGGCTAAACTGTCACTGAATTTTTAATTTGGATCTGTTTTCTATTTATAACATGAATGTTATCTCTTTAATTTACTACAAATTAGCCTTCAGGGAGCTGTAGCAGGCTACATGTGAATCTATCCAAACTTGAATAATCGGTTAGGCATGTGCTTAAGTTTGTCCATCTTCATCAAAGTGCTTCAGCACATGCTTAGGGCTCAGTGAGGACAGTGAGATGATAGTTGTGTGCTATCAGCTACACTGGGAAGAAATGTTTGTGCTGGAGTACCTTGTCAGAGGTGCTCGGAAGTAAATGAGTAGAATGAAATGCTTCTATTATTCTCTTGGGTTGAAAATTGTGCAAGTTTTGCATAAAGGAAAAGGGAGCCGCAAGTACAGTCCTTTTCTCTGTAAGCCATATGAACAAAACAGAAGCCCTCCAGTGTCATCCTGGACTACACTATATCTTTAAATTACATTTCGCTTCAGCCCAATCTCTTGACAATTTCTAGGCACAGTTTATGTTCAGTAAATGAAAGCAAAGATCCACCTTATATTTAATGCTCTTTGAAGTTGCTATTTAAAACAATAACAACAAGAATACTTGAGACAACATAAACTCAGTTTATAAATTAAAAAAAAAGAACTTCTAAAAGAATAACTTTTTATTTGAGTGGAGACTTTCTCTGAATGGTTGAATCCATCCAGATACTTTGCTTATTTTTGTTGTTTTAAGATGATGTCTTTTTCTTTACACCTACTGGGCAAGCTCCTCTTTTTCTTATGGAGGGATGTCTTATCTCTATTACAATGGAGTTGTACAAGAATACGTTTGCATTAAAAATACAACTTTTGCTGACGTTTTTTATCTGAAACACACAAGAAAGTGCAGAATATTGTATATGCCCTTTCAAATATGTTAATTGTAGTGAGTGACTGACTAAACTCTTCACAATGCAGAATACAATTTTGTATAACTTGAAATGAAAAAAATGCAAACCTCAAACTTTGTCACAGATGGAGACAGAAAAATCCATTCCTCTCTAGTCTGTGACTGAATGTTACTGCATAACAGTAACTTCCATGGATAATTTTACTAATTCAGGACAAGAAAAATGGAAATTTCAAAATGCTCCTTCCGTCAACATGCCTTGTTTTGGGCACAGGACAGACATTTCAGTACTTCAAGTTCTGTCTCTGGCTCTTCTTACAGACCTGGTGCCCATATCATTGTGTCTCATCATTTCAGTACCTTTTTTTTCATGAACTTTGTTTAAAAGGAAGCAAGCTACTAATTTTACCTACTCCAGAAAACACTAGTGTAATATAGTGACAGTCTACTTTGAAATACAATTCTAAAAGTGTATTACACAGTGTAAAATTGCACTGGCAGTAAGACATTGTCTGGCCAGCCCAGCCCAGCACAGCTCATCAAATACTTCAGGAGTGGGAGCCCAAAAGAGTTGCAAACTGCTAGTATTATACTCTAAGAATGAGATATATTAACATTATGTTCATTTCTTTGCTCTGAGGTAGTGTCAAGGCTTAGAAAGCCCTTATGAAACTTGTGTCAGTAATTTATGTTAACGATGTTTTAAAGCCAAACTTATTACTAGTAAAATGTCAGGCAGCTTCTTTTCCATTGGTGGTTTTTTATTCATAGGAACAGACATTATGGCCCATGATGTTCTTGAAGCATGCTAAAATGACAGTTCATGAACAGCTCAAAACCAGTTACTGGTTCCAAAAATCCAGGGTTACTTTTCTTGCCCTGGAGACTGACAACTCATTATTATCCTAATCAGAGCACGTGTAACTCAAAACTTGACTTAGATTCAGAGATAGCCTTTGTTTAGAACCTCCTGCACCACCAACATCTGTTCCAATTTTCCATTTGGATTCTGAGCAGCTCAGCCACCCGCTGTCTCTGGACCTTCTCCAGACTAAGGCTGCCAGCAGCACAGTGTCCACCTCCCCGCACCTGTCCCCTGCTGCAGCCCAGAGTGGGCAGAGGCCAAGGCAATGCCCGCTGGAGCAGAGCAGGGCATGGGCTCCAGGCCAGGCTGAGGTTTGCAGTGCCCTGCACTAGCAGGAATTTGCCAGGAGGGAGATGTGTCTCCTCTGAAGTCATCATTGCTAGCAGACCCAGCTGGTGATAAATCCCTGCAAAAGTTGTGGTCCAGTTTCTCTTCTGATCCATATTATGATGTTGATAACCTCTATACATTAAATACACTATCATGATTATTTTGGCAGTGCTATCTACACAGCCTATTTGGAAAACAGGGGTTAAAACAAGATAAGATAAAACCATCTTGGAGGGAAAATACACTTGCTTCGGAGAGTGTAATTGGAAACCTCTGGAACAGCAGCTGAGAGCAGGTAGTTTTTAAAAATATTGAGAATAAAATCTAGTAACTGCTGTCAGTTGGACCAGTGACCTAGGAGTTTGTAAAACCTGACTCAGTTTTCCCTGTATTAGTGCACTTGCACTATCATCTTTTCTGAATTATTCACTTGCATGATGCTAGTGCTCGAAAGCCCAGCCCATGAATATGTCTCTGTTGTGCTGCCTACTGTACAAACACACAAAATGTAGGGACAAAATAGGAGTTTGGACTGACATCAGCGTTTAAAATATATAGAATATGGTGAACATTCTAGAACTATTTTAATGAGTGAATCTATGCAAATTCTCTAAGAATAAATAAATTTGCAGCAACAATTTGATGTTGATTCTTTAGCTTTAGAGTTCCTAATTCTTTTTTTGCCTTGTGCCCTTTAAATTCCCGCTGCAGCAGCTCATCTCTCATTTTAAAATTCTCCCTTAGGAGCTAATGTTAAATATGTTCATAAAAAGTTCTACATAATGCTGTTAATGATTACTTTTATATCATGCTTTTTATTCACTTGTCAAATGCCTGAAATCTTAGTCTGGATAAGAATATAAACCATGCAAAGTGTTGGATGTATTTTCTCACTTCTTTTTTTGCTATAAACAACTGTTCAGCTCTCAGAAATAAGTGTTGGTGCCATTGTGTATTAGAAATGCACATAACTTCTCTAGGCCCAGATATGTTTTCTTCACGTAAATGCACTTTTTTTTTGTAACTAAAAAGGCATGCTGTTGCAGAGACATCTGAGGGAAAAGAAAGCAAAAAGATTACAAAGCATATAGAGAACATATAGGCCTGAGTCTGTATGGTTTTTATGAAAATGAGAGAATATACAGTAGGCATGAGGGGTTCTAATCCGAGTCTAATATCATTTACCTTGGTTTAAAGGATTCATCAAAGCCTATAGCAACAGAGGGCTGTTTCTGCTGTGTTTGTTTAGAAACTTGTTTGAGAACAAAACAGGATGCTTTGTGAGATTTCGAGGGCTAGGAAATACAAATTCTAAATTTTGCTCTAAGACCTCGAGTATAAGGTAATTCAAAGTCTGATTAATTTATTTACTAAAAAATAATAAATTCTGGTTTTAATTAATGCCGCTGTTCAGATTCCTGGCAGAAATCTTTAGAAGCAGGCAAAAATGTTCTTTCTAGATGTCCTTAATTTTCTTTTTTATTCAAGTTACTTCATTATATCAAGTGTGTTAACTCCTGCTTCCATATCCTCTCTTTTAAACAATATATGGCAGAATAGTCTGGAAAATGAGTATTCCTACTAGCCTACAGTAGCCTCTAGTGGCCTGAGGCAACTGGTTGTATGCAAAATACAAATGCTGCTAGCACCCATGACTTTCCTTTTTTAACTACTCATGGATTAGATGTATATTTCTGTCTGATGTATTTGTGATAGTACTTGGTGTGGGGCCAGTGTAATGTGAGAGAAAAGAAAGTTTAAGTGCATTTTCTGCAGAGGAGGAAAACAAGTCTGAATTTGAATTCTTGTTTCTCATGCTTAAGCATCAGCTACAAGGCCTATTGTGACCATGTAGTCAGCACATGGGAATGGATGTGAATTCTGTGTGAGTCCATGCTTGCTCATGGCTTTCAGGTCAACCTGCTTATAACTAGATGGAGTCTGGAAGATCCCTGAAACACATTGCCGATGGAAAGAAACATAGACTCCTTTTTATGAATGATACTAAAAGTATTTCAAAAATTAACACTTAGAAAATGCTGTTACAAGTGCTAGGCTGCTGTTCATAACAGCAAAATTAACATTTTCTAAAATAATGCAAATCAGACTGTGAGGAAATCAATGAGCTGGTCTTAATACTAGCTTAGAATTCAATATTGGAGTATATTTATGAGATTGTTTCAAAAATACTTAAACCTTTCTCCANAAAAAAAAAAAAAAAAAAATAAAAAGAAGTAAAAAGAACTTTTAAGACTGTAACCTCAAGATTCCTCATGATCTAGAACAATATCAAGAAGCCAGAAATTGCTGGTACAGTGTTCTTGGTGGTCTTGTTTTAATAAAGAGACATAGGTCGAAGACTCAGGAAGAATCTTCCTTGATAAAATGATTACTTTGTTCAAAGGTGATTTGGTCTTGGATTTCTGGAAATTCCATTTTCCTTTACAGAGCTTGCGGAATTGAAAAGCAAAGCTTCTCCTCCTTAGCCTTAATTCCTATGATTTACGAGTTTCACTCGCTCTGTCTTATTGCATTTCCACCCAGTCTCTTCAAACAAATCAAGTGTGAAACCTGGGACTATATAACTCACTCCAATAAGGTCTAAGATACATCATTCATTCTTTTTATTAACATGATAAAGTCAAGCTTTATTTTTTTTTTCCTTTAAGTCAAGTCTTTCTCTGTAATCACAAATGAAAACAAGAGATTTCTTTGGTCATTTACAGCACCCTCATTAAGCATCAAAAGCATAACCCTTTGACTTGAACTCCAGAGAAGCTGCTGTCCCTCTACTGCATGTATAGGATCAAGAAAGTGATTTCTTACTTCGTCACCTGAGTCAGAAGCCTAAAGTAAAGTGCTGTGAATGTTCCCTGTCTGACACAATTTTACAGACATGGCACCTCAAGTTGTATTTAGCTAACAGATTAAGAAGGCCTGACAGCAGCCCGTCACTCAGTAAGTGTCCACCGCTAAATGAAAGTATAGGCATTATGTAACTCAGCTGTCATCATTTGTCTTGACAACAACAGCAAATAACTATATTTTGGAATTAATGGATGAATCAAACTTGGCATTTTATAAAAATTCATCTTGGCAGCAAAAAGTTTCTACCCATGGGGAAAAGAAGAAAAAGTCACCAGGACACTATATTCCTATATAAATTGTTTGGTTTATAATTTTTATGTTTTATAATTTTTATAAAGTTTTGTGTTATAATTTTAAAAGAAAGATGTCTCTTAAGGAAAGAAGGAAAGGGAAATTATGCCAGGGTGCACTTTCATTATTACTTTCAACTGATACAAATTCAGACAGATACCAAATGAGATAGCCTCACTTTTATTGCACTTACAATATCTTTTATTCTGCCAGCATGCATCTTAGAGAGCTTGGTGCATGGCAAGATCAGGTATTGATCCTGATGAAAATGATCCCTTTCCAGTCTTGGATTAATTTTCTTCTTTCCTTTGGATGCCTAGGCAATCGTAAAACTACAAATGTTTACAAGAGAAAAGTTGTAGGCATATGCAACTGAAGGATGAGAAGGGACCATCCCTTTTGACAGAAGCATGGACTCAGATCAACTTTAATTGAGAATGAAGCTGTTCCCTTGGATAAAAGAAGCATAAACAGGATTAATCATCTGAAGAGAATCCATTAGTGTCCTTGTTTACATGAGGAAACATACCAGTTTAGCTACTGCAGAATAACTGCTCTGGAAGAGTTAACTGTGCAGCCTTCCTGTTCCAAAGTCAAAATCACTGTTGTCTTTAAAGAGTTACTCCAGAATATTATAAAATTTTAATATAACATCTCCATGGAAAATTATTCCAAACAATTGTGTTAACTACTTTGCTTAGAAGATAAAAATATTGTTTGGTTCATAAGGAGTATTAAGTACTCAGCATTGATTTCCTTCTTGGATGGTTTACAAAAATCAGGCTGTTTACGCAGTGTAGACATAATATACAGGCATTTTCTTGCTTCACACCTGATGACTCCCCTTTGCTCTTTTCTGTTCTGCTGAATTGTAGATGCTTGGTCTAATTGTCTGAGAAGGGAATCAAATGCAGTCTGATCCTTAAGAATCCCAGGAACAGGTCTAGTGATTTAGTATTACATAAAACCATTAATGCAGCTCCACACTTCAGCAGAGCTGCAGTTCCCAATCCATAATCCTTCTTAAGACTGGGATAGACTAACCCAAAAGCTAGCACACCTCACTGCCCAGATTTTCAAGTTACTCTGTTACTCATTAGCATTATGTGAAGGAAAGGGCAAAGCAGTCTGGATAGCATAAAGCACACACTTCACCGCTGGAACTTTGCCCAGTCTTTCAATCAAAATCAGTTAATTTGAGTTAAAAATAGTTCAGCTTATTTTCCTTTTTGGTATTCATCTTGGACCTTCTTAGAACCAAAAATAAAACTGATGAAAATGCTAAGATGAATCTTGATGGCATACAGGAATCTGCAGAAATTACACTAACTTTTTTTCACTCAAGAAACTCTGGAATGTGTGGTCCCTGGATTTCTTTGGAGTTAGGTATAATTCAAATTTACCTGCCAGATAGAATGTCTGGTTTAATTGGGAGGGAAATTGTATGTTCAGAAATGGTAAAACATACTCTATTTCCGCCTCCTTTGGTTTTCTAGCAAATCTCGAGACTACTGGTTTTTTCAGAAGGAATTTAGCTTTCATTTAGAAGCTTGCAAAGCAAGGTTCTAACTCCTACACTTGCAAGATACGATTGGAAAGCTTGGAAATTGAGATTATTCATTGATAAAAACGAATAGGTTTTTAAGGTAGCTCAAAGAGAACAACTGAAGTTAAAAAAAAAAAAAAATCATTTTGAGGCCTGGGTCACATTTTTATTATTTTATTATTGGCTGGGATTGGCAGAACTACAAAGACCCCATACAAAGAGGATGGGATTACATATGTCCCAGGTGTCCTCAGCCCTGAATGGTTGATGACTTTATCTAAATGTATGTCTGATATTCACAAGTAACGACAGGATGCTCCTGTTGTAAAAGCACAACTACATCCCATAGCACTGGGAAACTGGAGCACAAGGTTTTATTCTGCATTCCTTATCTTAAAAATGAACCCAGGCATTTTCCACAGTGTATACAACAGTATACTCTGCAGGTGAAGGCGATGATCTCTCAGAAAAATGTGGTCCTTTACCTTTGTATGTCTCAGTTCCATCTACATTACATAAAGGAGATACAATTTTTCATAGTTCTGGATTGGTACTGACTGTTGTGTGGATACTTTACACCAAATATGATAGTGAGCCTTTAACCAGGACTGTGAATTCTTTTCCCAAAATCTAAGTATCATGGAACTCTTCTGTGAGAAATAAACATGTAGAATTGTTATAAGAAGGACTCATGATAGTGACTGCAGAATGTAGCTCAAGTTTGCTTGTGCAACTCATACCACAGAGGCTTGCATTTAGGTAATATTTTAAAAGGTCCATAACTTCAAATTTTGTCATATTTGTTTTATAATTGTGGAAGTTTAAAGTTCTGAGAAATGACAACAAGTCAGCACTGGAACCAAGAGTTCCATATATAGTGTGTGAAAAGTTAATAAAAGATTAGTGGGTGTTTTAATAAGTAACTGTAGGTTGTTTATAGGAGGGTTAAATGCGACTCATAACCATCTTCCTCACTTTCTACTGATGTACATGGAACCATCTACAGCCATCTATAATCACCACAGAAGCTACAAGAGCTTGCAGTATGTGTTAAAGAATCTATTAACCACATATTAATCCTCTATAAACCTTTTCAAATCAATTTTTAACAGGAAGTGTGACCAACATGTGCTCCAGGTTCTGATTTTAAGCTCTGGTCCATGGACTGTCTTTTCTTGAGCGTGTATCCTAAGAACAGTGTCACCCTAGATACAGAGCTGTGAGTCTTTACGATCTTGTGTCTTAATGTCATTATTTGTGTACTGTCTTCCCCACTTCCAGCTATAACGGGGAATGATGCTTCAACAAACAATGGACAACATTCACAGCAGAAGGGTTGATGGTTTTGTTGTAGGGCCTTGGTTATATTTGTAAAATATCAAAATGGGTTAATTGGCAGTTTCTTCAAAAGAGCTGAAACGCACTAAAAGGAATTGTTCAACGTACTGCTCACTTTTACATTTGTTACTGACACCTCATTGTATATAAACATATGCTGATCAGATACTTTGTGTTAAATACCTGCTATCTCTTCACTTCTGCTTTTAGAATTTCTCCCTTACTGGCAGGTTTGCAGCCCAGTAAGTGCAGTGGCACTCGTGGCAGCCTAGAGCTCACCACCAGCCAAATGCTTCAGTGTGGAAAGTGCGTATGTGAGTAGTGGGAGTGGTGAGAAATCCCTGGACCAGCACATTGTGTGCCACACTCACCCTGAGAGGAGAAGCTTGTGAATCAATGAGGAGCTCAAATACAGGGTTAAGCAGCTGTGCTGTAACTCCTTAACAGAGACTTTTGAATCTCAAGGTGTTTGTCTCAGATTGAACCAAACACAGAGAAATATTCAACCTTTAAGAAATGCAGAGCTGGCTCAGGACTCTGCACTGGTGCTGTTGGTATTACATTGGTGGTCAGTAGTAATTCAGGATAAGTTATGGGTTGTTGGACCACTCCGGTGATTACTCCCTGCCAGTCCAGTTTCAAACCAACTGTACCTGCAAGCACGGCCTTGTGGAACCACTGCTGTAATTAAACAAAACCTCTGTTATCTTAGGGAGGGGTGTGTGTTAGGAATTTTAACTTCAGAGTTATCTGAGGGAGGTATTCTTTGAGGGAACTGCATTTCATCAGTGCTGTTGATCAGCGCTGACTTCTCTGAGCTGCAATGGTTTAGGTTTCAGCCCTGTACACTCTGGTCTCCCTTCCCGCTGGGGCCAGCACTGAAAATTAGATATTAGTGATTTTCTCAGCGTGATACTTATCCCACAGATTGTGCTTTTACTTCACTATCTATAGGCTGAGGTTACTATTTCAGTTATTTTTAATTCTCTCATTCATAATATATTTCAGTGGAAGCTGGAGGAGTGAAAATTGAGTTATTTGAAAATCTCTAGTATAGTTAGGGTTATCATGATTGAATCAGCTTCTGTGTGTTTACATATGTGAAATGAGTTGATATGTTGATTAAATTCCTGCTCTACAGATATCAACATTATAAAATTGTGATGGTGACTGGGAGCAGCAGCTAATGTGTTTTTGATTGTCAGCTGTTGGAATAAAGTGGTTGAGTGGGAAAATTTTATACTTAACTATGCATTTTCTTTTTAGTTCAGATTTGCAGTATGCAAGACTAGAGAAGTTTACAAGAATATTTGTTTTACGCACAGGAGTTTTTCACTGAAGCATTCAGTTCAGGTGTAGATAGATGGCTGATGTCTGAGAGACTGCTTGCCCCTAAATTTCTTTTACCAGTAGGTAAATGAGGTCCAGTGTATTGATATGCTTTTTTCCCCTCCTGTTGCCTGTAGAACTCTTTCACTGTGGTGCAATCTACCAACTGTGTTAGTATCATTGATGTTTTTATTATACTACTGTCATGAGTTATTTTTATATTCTGCTACTACTACACAAATGTCAAAGTCAGTTTTGACTGACTTGTGCATTAATACAGCTTACAGTTTCGCTGTTGTTATTAATTATTATTCACACCACTTAATCTTAAAGTTACTAATTGTGCTGGTAAAATATACTTCCGCTGATACTTATATCTGGATGCAAATTTGAAAAGATCATGTGAATTTAAGAACATACTGCAAATTTAGAGCTAAAATTGCTTCAACATGGAATTATAACTAACTAGACATGGTTTTAAAACAGAGCATTTTTTCATTGCTGTGCAAAACACCTACCTCCGACTCTTAAAAACAGTGAATGCCCACTACTAAAAGAAATGTGCCTGCTTTTCTGACATGCTGAGCACCTTCCTCTTTCACCGTCTTTTAGAAAATGAGTAGAGACAAGATTCACTGAACGTGAGTGGGGCTTGAATGACAAGATGGTCTGTGAAGTCTCTCTGCACAGGTGTGAATTTTAACCAAAGTGTTGAGAATTCGCTCAAATTGCTTTGCAGTTAGGACAGACAGCTGTTTGGAATCTACTTCAGGAGAAGGAAAATTGTATGCACAGGTATTAAACAGAGATAATTCTACTTTTAAAATGATAGTCACAGCTTACATATTTGAGATAACAGACGCAGCTCTTCCCTGCAGCAAAGCCTTATTCTGCATATCATGTGATTTTTATATTAGGAATATGTCCTGTTTAAAATTAGAAATGCCTTCTGCATCAATTTTAGTAGTAAAGAATAAAAGTAATTATTAATAGGAATGTTTATCATACAGCTTTCAGTCGATTAAGTTTTACTAATCAAAGCCATATGACTTGAACCTGCATACCACACCCCGAAAAGCAGGGAATATTAGCATATTTGAAGAACCAAAAATCATGGTGAGTATTTGCACCGTGTTTGCTCAGGGATGTAATGGAAACTGGGTGAAAGGGCAAGAGAAAGAGCCTGCTTTAAAGGATGCTGTCTTTAAAATTCATATGGAGCTTCTGAGAAAGGAAAGGGGCTGTTCTCACTATCCTGGCAAAACTGCAGTTGGGTGAATTAGTTCACCTGTTTAAATGTCTCTTGAAATGAGTCTCAGGAGGGAATGTATGCTTAGTGATATCGCTTTTACAAAAAGACAAGAGATGCTAGGAAATGTCCAAACTTTTCAGTAAATAAGTAATTTTCAGTCGGAGTAGTCTTTGTTGAGTGTCCTTCAGGGGTCCATGTTGGGAATCAGTGTTATTTAATACCTTCATTAATGACATAGACACAGGCATCAAGTGCACTCTCAGTGAATTTTCAGATGTCAGCAAGCTGAGTGGTGCTGTTGCCACACCTGAAAGACAGGATATCATCCAGAGGGACCTGGAAAAGCTCAAGACTTGGGCCCTTGGAAAACTCCTGTGGTTTAACAAGACCAAGTGCAGGGCTGGGGCAACCCCCAGTATCAATCTGTGCTGGGGGATGAACAGATGCAAAGCAGCCTTGAAGAAAAGGGTGCTGGTGGATGAGAGGCTGGACATGAGCCAGCAATGTGTCCTTGCAGCCCAGAAAGTCAAGTGTGTCCTCGGCTGCATCAAAAGCCCCATGGGCAGCAGGGTGAGGGAGGGGGTTCTGCCCCTCTGCTCCACTCCTGTGAGACCCCACCTGCAGAGCTGCATCCAGCTCTGGGGTCCCTGCACAGCAAGGACCTGGAGCTGTTGGGGTGAGTCCAGAGAAGGCCACCAAGATGACTTGAGGGATGAAGCACTTCTCCTATGAGGAAAAGCTGAGAGAATTGGGATTGCTCAGCCTGGAGAAAAGAAGGCTTCAGGGTGACCTAACTGTGACCTTCCAGTACCCAAAGGGAGCGTACAGGAAGGATGGAGAGATAGTATTTAGACAAGAGGGATTGAAAGAGTTCTATATTAGACTAGATAATAGGAAGAAATTCTTCCCTGTACGGGGGGTGAGGCATTGGAACAGGTTGCGCAGAGAAGCTGTGGCTGCCCCATCCCTGACACTGTTCAAGGCCAGGTTGGATGGGGTTCTGAGCAACCTGATCTAGTGGAAGGCTCTCTGCTCATGGCAGGGATGTTCTGACGAGATAAACTTTAAGGTCCCTTCCAACCCAAGCCATTCCATGATTCCATGATTGATTCTGTGGCATCTGTTCATTGCAAAGGCAAGCCTAGCAAAGGATGAACTGGCATTGAAACAAAAATGTCAGTGTGTTATGAGACATACAAGGCACTGTGCTGTTTTCAAATAGCCAGTGGTTGCACTACTGATTGCACTACCAGTTGTAGGATTTCAGCACTGTGCCTGCCCTGCTGCTATTGGCATGATTTTGCATCTCTGAAGCAACATAAAGAGGTGTGATTTTCCTTCCCTGATTGTCTTGACTCAAAATCAAATGAAGTCTCTTGTCTCACCCAGATTATTTCATTCTCTCACCCCATTTTGTTTCACTGCTAGAGTTTGAAAGTCAATAGAAAGCCCTTAAGCAGATTACAGACAGATCCAGGGTTGCTGAATACAGAATTATTTCAAAACTGAAAAGAAAACCCAAAGTAAACAGTAAAATAATCTGCTTCTTAAAGGGGGAAAATAGAATAGGAAAATATATTCATTCTCACTGTTTTTTAGACTACTGCCTGTTCTAAACCATATTTGTGACTTTATGACAGTCACTTTTTTGTCTCAGTAAAGATGTTGGTTGCTGCTACTATCATTAGAGAAAATTTTAAAATACCTGGAATTGATTTTAAATCTAAGAACAGAAAAAAATGCATGTACCGCCTCTATTGCATTTTTCAAAATTTAGCTTGTTGTTCTGCAAATATTTTAGTGCTATAATTGAGCAGAATGGAAAGGATTTCTGGTGAGACAAACTAAAGCTAAGTAGAAGGCCACAGAAAACACTTGCAGCAGGTGTGATTGCAGTCCATGTGCAATCTGAACAACTTTGGTTCTCTGATAGTACCGCAGGACAGCAGAGTGGCCCACAGGGAATGTGTCGTTTCTAAGATTTCTTTGCACCACTCCACTTGCTAAACAGGTCACTACAGACTTAGCAAAACCAGGTTAATTACCACATAATTGTGGGCAATACTTGCTTTTCTTTCCATGTCCTTTGCTAACATAAATTCAGTTTATTTAGCCAACAGATACTGGAATTATGCAATGTAATGATGTATTAATACATGCTGTCATGTATTACATGTAATACATGCTATCAAAATCTATGCTGAGTGGCAGCTACTGGAAGTTACCAATCAAATGTTAAAAATCTCTGAGAATAAGTACCACCATGATATCCTTGCTTTCTTACTTTTGCTTTCTTCCTTTTTACCCTGTTACCTCCCTCCTCATACAGAAGCTCTGGCTGAGAACATGATAACTGAAAAGATGCACCAGCTTTATTCTCCAGCTTCTGGCCCTTCATTCTTCCTGAAACAGATAGGTTTTGGCCAGGAGCACTGCTGAAACTCCGGGCCATTGCAAGTGGACAGCAGGCAGTAAAAATGACCAGCATCAGGATGTAAGTACAGGAGAAAGGCAGATGGAACAAATCTAAAACTTGTCAGCCTAAGGCCTGTTCAGTTTAGCACCTGATCCAAAATCAACCTTCATCACAGAACTGTTACAATGGGATTTGTGTCATGTTCAGGACAATAAGTACAACTGAGGCCCAGCAGTTGTTGGGAGAGGATTATTTCAGGGTCTAATTTTCCAGCTCTTTTCTGTTAAGTAGCTAAAAATGGATGTTGCTCAACTGAACTGAATTTGCCCATTGAAAATTCCCTGCTTGGCTTTTCAATGTCGAGCATGAATCTTCTGTAGGTGGTAGGAAAGCAAATAGATTTATTTGTTTACAATCTTCACTTCTCCAACAAACAGTAGCTACAACAAATTTGTCAATCCAGGATGTAATAAAACCTGGTAATTTTTTAAGCAAAAGCCTGTCCTTTTTTTTCCAGCAGTTAAAGCCTGGTATGCAGTGCTCATTGCTTAACAAAGGAAAATATCCAGCTCTTCTTTTTGCTTTTGTGTGGTCTGTCATATCCTCATATGAAGAAAAGTGAATTGCAACTTGCTGCTCAGCCACAACATGGCCATAATGCACCCCTTGGGAGGGATTATATATATTCAAACCAGAGAGAATCTCCTGCGTTGCTTTTTCCCCTCCCATGTGACAACTCTACTTTCTAAATACAAGACACTATTCGAAGCAGGCGAGCTGTGGAGGCTGCTTTGATGTCCTGCCATCACACTGAGCTGTGGAAAGCCTTCTTGTTGTCTTATGCAGGGAGCAGTTGAGGATATCAAAGGGAAGATGGGATGTTAAATTTTTATTGATGAATGTTTAATAGTCTGGGTTGTAAGCTGTCATGAGTAATGCAGTAAAAGGATTCATTCTGAATCTTGCTGTTTGCCATGCAGTGCCTGAAAGTGATTAGTCTTTAAAGAGTACAAATCTTTATTTTTTTTTTTTTCTCCAGCAATTTATTTTCTGCAGCAGATTAAAAGAAATCTATCATGATACTTAGGAGAGAGTCAAGTGGGCACATTAGGTTAATTCACCAGCCTCTCAGCTTGAGACCTGAGCACAAATCAGGTTTACGGGGAAAAAAAAAAAGCAATGAATTTAGTACTGTTTTCTGAAAGCCCACTAATGTGACAACTCTGGCCACATCTCACTGGGCTTATTAGGGTCATGCATCTCTTGAGGTGCAACTTTATACCTCCTAAAACTTGAAATATATTAACTGTACAATGTGCAGAAATGCTAGGCACAGTCCCCAAGGATACAGCAGAAGATAACTGAGTAATCTGATCCCTTTCCCATTCCCCCCACAAAGAAAACCAAAACAACAAATGATCCTGTTTTCCTACCTCCTGGAACACCAAAGTTTTAAAATAAATATAAAGGAAAATATTTTAAGATCACTGCTGTCTTGTTCCGCACTCCCCATTGAAAAAGTGCTGAATATCAAAATTAAAACACACAGTTTAAATAGAAATTCATCTCATGGAATTCTGTGGAGCAGGGTGGGATTCGTATTTTTTAGGTTAGTACTGTAACTAAATGATTCTAGAGACCCAGAGCAAACCAGGCATGTTCCTGAAGGAATGGCAAGTTCAAGAGGTCTGAGAGAAAGGGAGAAGGAGAAGGGAAATAAATCACTGCAGGAGGTTTCATGGCTGACACATGTTCCATTACCCTACCAGGTAACGATGCACAGACAGCCTGGGCTTGCTAAATCTGAGTGATGACATCTTCAGGAAACAAAAAGTTTTCTTCTCTTATACTAAATGTGTTTCAGGAACTAGATTGGGTTAAACATGAGCTCCAATCAGATATGGTTTAAGACACATTATTTATGAAGTTTTACTGAAGTACAAAAGAGCCTGTGAGAAAGATGCCAGATACAACAGCCTTAGGTTCAGGTGCACGTTTTGTCGAACTCTATGAACATATGTAAAAGCCAGCATCATCCTTTAACTTCTGCCCTCTTCTGTAGAGACTGGTTTTTCAGATGAGGAAAAAAGATGAATATCCTTTATGATTCCTAATCAACCCTTGATCACTGCTAATTTAGTGATTTTTTGACAGCATAAGAAGCATTTGCATGCTGTGAATCCATATTTATCCACTAACAAATGGATTGAGGTACTCCATTCATGCCTTCTCAGATTTCTGAGCAACTATCTGATAAATACAGATTTTTGTTTGTTACTATCCGAGCTGGTGATGAAAAGGTTTCTCAGACTGAGGTCATGTTAGTAATAGGTTAACCTCAAAACTATTGTCATTGTCAATAGCTTTTTAAAAGATCATTTTTTTTCCCCCTCAATCATCCTAAAAAACATGTAT
>VZRN01004407.1:4539043-4563881 GCA_013397935.1 Dasyornis broadbenti | reverse complement strand
TTTTTTTTTTTACAAAATACCCCAGAACAACTCTCAATTAAACAAAAAAATTTCTAATGGCTATGCAAACCTGTAGACACAAGCTTGTAAGGAAGGAGAATTCTACATGTGTCTGTCATTTATGAGGTGTATGGGGATAAACTTATTCACAGGGAAACATTTGTGCCTGTGTCTTACACACCCACAATCTCTGGTTTACACATCTGTGCAAAAGCATATGTCTGAAAATCTGCAGTGTCTCTGTTGTCCATGTACTGATTAAAGGCAGATGGAGTTTCCCTTGCTTGGAATAAATAGTTCTGGTTTCTGGGTTTTTTTCAATTTTTAAGGCAGATCTTGTTTGCATAAAGAAATCTTCAGCACAGCATGATTTCGCAGTCTACTCTTCAAAAAACAGTGAGCTTTACATAGGCACCTTGACAGGCAGACTTGAAGGGTGATAAATACTTAGGTGGACCCAAAGATTAACTGAATCCCGTTCTCAGTCTCAATTACAGAAGGCTGTAGTGGGAAGAGATGACAGGATTTTCCAAAAATATTGTTTGGGATTAGAAGACCCGTGGGGATTTTCCCTTGGATGACAGGCTGTTAAAGACTACTTAGAAAGTGTAAAATTTTCATTGCTTTCCAAAATACACGCTTCACTACATCTCTTATTTTTTTCATTCTCTGCAGATTCGTGACAAAGTGTCTCACAGTTCAGTGGGGAATCAAGGGCAAACAAAGAGCTAATTAAATTATCATGAATAATTTTCTGTAAATTATATATGTTGTTTCAGTTCTTCGGTGTAGGCCTACAGTCTTATCTGAATATGTTTATCTAAAGTCAATCAACATGAACAATGGGAATATTTATTCCTAATTTTTAAAAAATAATGTTTTCGTGACAATGCTTTTCAACTCCCTCTCTCAATAATGAGGGCAAGCACTGCCAAGTGGCTCTCTGATTTTTGAGAAGACAACTGAAAATTGGAAAAAGGCCTGTAGAACATTATCTCGTTGGGATCCTTCTCAGGCAGTGCAAGCAAGCTTCAAACAGAATACTTCTTGATACAATAATCAAGCTTTTACAAGGTATATCAGATAAAAATGCTAAAAATTTTTTGTTTCAAAAATTATTTAGCATTGCAAATTATTTCAGCAAGTGTTCCAGGAAAGAAGAGGTCTTATTTCACATTAAAATCTATTCATCCTTCAAAAAAATTTTGATATGTCTAGCTTGATTACCTTATTTTGCTGTTCTCCTCTCTGGGTTGGATACTGTCTCTGAAATGTATCACTCGTGAATGCTCAAGTCCACCTGAGACCGAAAATGGTGATTCAACCCAGGGGCTGAGCAAGAGTGCAACCTGTCAGGGTTGTGATTGCGGCTGGCACAGAGGCAAGACTTTTCTTCTGTGATGTCTCATTTCTGGGATTCTTACATTTGCTTTGATTCAGTGCTTGTCTTTTAATTTTCCAGTGTACAGAACTTTTAAAAATGCTCGAAACTTCTTAGCTGCTTTACAAATTATTGGGAAATACCACCCACTGCATTTTCAGAATGAGGGCTAGGCTGTTGGGTTATCTTTATAATCCAGGTTTTGTCTAAAACTATGATGCTATGATATGTTAATCAGTGTATTCCAGTACATTCACATCACCTAATGTGGAGCAGTCAGTGAATATTTTATTACATACTCAGTTGCCTTAGGCCTTTAAAACATTTTTAGAGCATGTTTGCTAATACATGTCAATCCCATTCCTTTTCTTAGTCTTTAAGCAACGCTGTGCATGGTCATGAAATGAACGTGGATAGGTACTGGAGTCATCTCAGAGTCTGGTCCCAGATGTTTTTATATGCTGCATGTTGGCTACAACTGTCTTCATAGTTTATATTGAAATTATTACACTTCACTGTAATCTACTTTAAAAAGACAAACATACCTTATTTCTCAAGAACTTTTTGGTGACACATTAGAAAGTAAATGTTTGGATCTAGGCCAGTCAGTAATTATTTGCTGTTTAGTCTTTTTCTTTGAGATAACGATATATTAAACGTTATGCAAGATCTTATAAAGTAAGCCTTAGCTAACACTGATGGACAAAAACAGTGCCCTTGCAAGCACATCCCAGAATGATCAGTTGCCTCTGGCACTCCTCTTGTTTTAATGACAGTGTTTTTCTCACTTGTGAGAACTCTGTGTGTTGATGGTGTCAACAATAAAGTCTTCATGAAAGAACTGCTGCAGCTTCAAAGTGCAGCTCCTTGGCCCCTGCCTTGCTGGAAAATTGTTCCCTTCCTTTCTTCATTTTAACTCTGACCTTGAGTTTAAATTCTTGGTTACAAGAGTCCACAGAAAAGCATTGCCCCTTAATGCCTGACTGGCAGTGTCTTATTAGTGAGTGAGTATTCTTGATGCCTACAGATCTCCATGGGAGTTACTGAAAATACTCAACTGCTTAGGAACTAAACAAGCAGAAGTCAGGCCCATGATCTTCATCCAGTTCTGTCATGAGATAACATTCCTCTCATTCCAGAGAGATCACTTCCCATTTCACAGAGCTGGAGTTATGGCAGAGAAGTATTTTTCTGGGCACAAGTGGAAGAGTATAATTTTGCTGTTTCCTGAGTTTTGTATATTCATTTGCAGACACCAAGGCTCCTCTTCAGGGTGGTCATTTAAATCTCTGTTCATCTTTAAGGAGAGATGTAAGCGTAGTGAGCAAAACTCCAAGATTTCTGCTGAACAGGACTAAGTGGTTTATATCACAGCCCTTGTTGTTCAGATTCACTCTCACACCTAGGCGCTACTCCTGTACTGAAATTAGTCACAAAAGTAAATATTTTTTAGGATCAGCAACTACATAAATAGTCCTCTCAATGGGATGGTTCACCCACTGGGAAAAAAGAAAAAGTAGAAAAAACATGTCACAGAAGATAATAATTAGAGGGGAAAGAGTGTTTTTCTATTCATTTGGCTGGTTTGCTAATGAAAAGCTGTATTTAAAGACAACAGTAAGTCATGAGCATCATTGAAAGCCTTTTTTCCTCTGTATGGGTGTGTGTGCACTAATCAAATTCTATCTGCATGTATATGAGTGTTTTTAAGTGGTTTATAAAATTAATTAAATAATTTGAGTCATTAGAGCAAAATCAGATAATGTTCTAGATGTCTGGGTGAGCCTTAATATCAACTAGAACAATTGTTTTAAAATTTACAAAAGAGAAACAGAAAAGTAGAATTTTTATGTTATTGCAATAGGTTTCACTACCTTGCCCATGTTGGTGAGGGGAGGGGCCATTGGTTTCAATGAAGATGTAGGTGGTTTTGCCAGGCTCAGACTTTTCAAGATAGCTTAGAGGGTGACAGGTAAGATCTTAGGGCCTCTTCAGTCAGCATGACCTGGTCTTATGATGTTTATGAACACATCTACAGCACAGCTTAGATTTATAACAGGTGACATTGTGGTCTGGGCCTCCTAACTGCTCACAATCATTTAGTAACTGCATATATAAAAGTAAAATTTAAGGAAGAGAAATATCTGTGTTTTGAAGTGAGGAATTCTGCTGATGAGACAGATTTTGAAAGCCCAATGTGCTCAATGAAAGTACTTGAACCTTGAAATAGAAATACAGACCTCTTAATTAATCTCTCTGTTATTCTATAAAGTGCAAAGAAAACTAATACAGAGAATTTTCCTGTTAATTAAAAATGGAATTTGTGTGTGAGTATGTGACGGGGAGGAGACTGTTGGACCAGGGCGACACAGCATTACATTTCCTACATAATCATGTAGGAGGGGTAGGTTTATGGGACTGCAGTAAGCCATTATTTATGTAGATGGAATCTTTATTAGAAAACTACCTTTTAACATTGCTCTTGATCAAGTTGCAGCACAATATTTCATCTAAATTTGCTCTTTCATGTATGTATATACAGGCTTGAATTATCTTCTTTAAGGAGAAATTGTCCATAGAAAAAAAGTGGCATGCACTTTTTAAAATCTTTGCTGTTGTGGATTTAGTTGTTCTGGGCCATTTTTCAATTGCTCTAAACATTAAAATTGCTTCCTTTTTAAGGTGCTGCTCTTAAGGCTGGGAAATGAATTTAAGGGCATCTCCTTTGTTTTGTCAGATAACCTGTGAAGGCATTGTTCACTTTCTTTATTTTCATGTTGCCCACTGAGCCTTGTAGCATAAAAGGAGGATTTTCTTGCTGCCCTCAAATAACCTCTCATCTCCAAGGTAAAAGTGACAGGTCAGTGAAAGAGGTCTGCTGGCTGTGTCAAGTTTTTGGGCCATCATTTAGTGCTAACTGTTTTGCTGACCCTGATCGGGGCGCTCCACCAGTGATACTGCCTGAGATGCACCTTGCAAATTCGCACTTCAGACTTTTAGGACACCTACTTACCCGAAGTGAATTACATCTACATATCACGTGGGTGGACAAACCTTCAAATCTTTCAGAGGCTGTTCTTTAACCTCCCTGAGCCAGGCCCCTCTGCTACTTGCCTTTACCTCACTGATCTGCCCAATACACGTTTTGTCCCATCTAAAATTCTCTGCCCACTTCTAGCCTTCATTTTGCTGCACTGTTTTCACCTCCTGGAAAGGGCACTCAAACAGATGTTTTTCGGGAACATATTGGTGCCCTGTGCTACTGACACAATCTATTCTCTCCCGGAATGATGACTTCCATGACCCTGCTGCAATCAGCCCAGACCTTGGCAGTTTCTGAAAAAATGTGATTAACTGAAAAGATGTGACAATATAGTAATCAATTACCATGACAAAGGCTTCATCAAGTGAAAATATTTTGCCCTGTGCCAAGAGTCTGGATAATGGATGATCCTGCAGTTTAGATCCAAACACAGAGCTCTCTTACCCTAGCTGCATTCCTGTAACAAAGATTTGGTTCGATGCTAAATCCCATTTCTAATCTTTCCCTTTTTGTGAGCAGAACAACCCACAAAATTCACTGACATCCTGCATTACTCTTAATTTGTTATTAAGGTGTATCCAAGAAGATGGAAGGAGCTTTCCACTAGGAAAATCTTACTCACAGAAGGTACACCAAAAGAGTCTTAATCAAGTCCAGCTTAGAGCAGCCAGCTGTCAGTCAGACACATGAAAGCGTTGGCATGTCTTCTGTAGGAGCTGACATTATTTCCACCCACAGGAGTCATGGTCATTAAATGGAGCAGAGAATCACCCATGAAGTGGCCCATTGGCCAAATAAATAGCACTAAATAACAACTCTTACTAGAGTGAGGTCTGTGGTCAGCCTCAGCATGACAGATGTACAACAGAGACTGCACAAACTGTGCACAGGCCAGGCTGTCGAAAACTTTCGTTGGGCTGGTGGCCATTATTTGGTTGGAGAAGGCCCACAGCCACATCTGTAAGCCAGGTTTCTCTTCCCTGGAAATATTAGGGTCAAAATATAGGATCCCTGTCCTCCTCTTTTGGGATCATGTTAAAGCTCTATAACAACTTCCCTGATACGGATCTATGGTAGTTGCTCATTCCTGAGGCAGGAATGTATCCAAGTAGGAGTGACTATCATAGACATAGTTTCAATTTTACTGTTTAGAATTCTGATACAAAACTGCTTTTCGTCTAAGACTCTAAATCGAGTTAGTCTGTGAATGAAAATGCTGTTTCAGGAAAGCTTTGCAAAATACATTCTCAGGAGTAAAGCACGCTGTTGAAGAGAAGTACTGACACCACCTCCCACCTCAGAACTGTCTCCTATCCCTTGGACGAGAAGCTGACAGTAGATCTAGATGCTGATGTGAGGATCAGGTGTGTGAAAAGGATGCATGTACTCCCTGTGCCATAGAGCCATTGAGAAGACATGGTGCTTTGGAGTGGCAGGACATTTTGTGAGGCCCAGTGTTGAGGATTACACCACAGTGCCCTGTAGGACACAAACTGGTGGATTCAGGCAACTCCCACCAGGGACACTTTGGGATATGGTTCATCCAAGCCCTGGAGCATTGTTCAAAGGCCCTGAGCTACACTTCCTGGATTTCCAGCCAGGAAACACACAAGAACCCTGAAGAGCATTCCACAGACTGGGTATGGTCAGGGCATTTGGCATTGAGGATACCATCACAAGTGCTCTAAGGGGTCAGCTGGGGCACAGCCAGAGCCCAGGTTCCCAGCTCACCTAAAGGCAGTATCAGTGCTCCCAAGTGACCAGCTAAAGGTCACAGAGCTGTCAGGGATGTTTAACTGCTTCAAGAGCACACATCCTAAACAGGCCAGCCCCTTTTTATCATCTAAAAATAGTGCCTGTCCCTCTTCCCCATCCTCTCAGCAGTGCTTTGTTCCAAATTACATTGCGCAGTTTTGCACCGCATCTGATTTCTTGTCTTATCAGAGTGTCACTCAGTCACAAATTCTATGATCTGTGTCTATTCCTCAGGATAACAATATAAAACAATCAAAGAGGGGAAAAATGGGTAAATGTAATGTGCTTTGCGAATGAAGTATAGGCAGAATAGGATGTGTTGAATATTTCTTTTCTTCTGCCCCACAGGGGAGAAACTGGATTAATTCATCATTTTAGTTAAGCAGAGGAAGAGGGCACCATTAAATAAAGCTTAGAGGAAAGAGAATTAAAATGATAGGGCACAATAATTTTAATCACTTGGTCTCAAGCTTCATAAAAAGAGGTGAAGTTCCATTTCATTGGTCTTCAGTGTGCCTGGATTTCATGCATGATTCTTCATCGACTGTCTGTACATAATTAAAAAGTGTGGGTTTTTTTAATATGCCCTATATAACTCAGTGAATGCTATATTAAGAAAGATTTGCACTGTTTGAGTATTTTTTTCTGTCATTTATTCTCTGTTACCCTCCAAGAAAGTAACAATTATTGAAATAAGCACATAGATGCCAGAGTAAGACAACCTCCTGTGTGAGAATACCAGCTTTTCCTGACCTGACAAACAGATCTGCTAGAATCAAGAAACACATGAAAACAGAAGGGAGTGAGAAGTGGAAGGCACCCAGAGTTCTGCCAAAAAAAAAAGAAAAAAAAAAAAAAAAAAAAAAAAAAAAAAAAGGGTTCTTTGTAACAAATGAATAATAATAGAAGGAGCAGAGACAGATTTCTTTTAACAGGCAATCCCTGTGCCCTGTCAGAAAAGGTGGGTCTTGTCCCTTGCAGTAGAACTCAGCCATTTCTCATCCTCTGCCCTTGCCTTGAAACAAAGTGACAGCTACTGCTTTGTGACATTGCTTTACCAGGCACTAAACTGGGACATGGAAATAAAAGGATTAGTTATGCAGATGACATAGTTACACAGAAGCTGGCACAGAGGATGCTCCTTATGTGGGATATAATGTCAGAATGAATATGTGAGCATCAGACTCTGAGTCTGGGTTACTGCTGGCCTTTGTCTTTTGTTATTTGCCATCATGAATCTTCCTTTGGTTCTACGCTGTCCTAAGGAAGTCTCTGAAAAGGAATTCTCAGTAAGAGGGCTAAACTGTACACAGTACCCACAACTGGGAATAGACAGACTGTCTGGGTGTCCCTCCAGAAGAGGCGTGAGGAGCAGCAAGCTCTCAAAATCATTATCAGCCTCACTTGCCTTCACACCAGTGAAAAATGAGCCAGTAGCTCCCATATGCATAAAATGTACCTGTATGAAAGCATTGTTGTTAGCAAGTAGTTAAGTTTATGTGAAACCTAGGCATTACAATGTTGTAAACGAAACAAAACAAACAAACAAAAAAAAACAAAAAACAAACTAACTAACTAAATAAAAACAAACAAACCAAAAAAACCAACCAAACAAACAAAAACCAACCTAAAACAAAAAACCACAAACACCCTCCCCCACCAAAAAAAACCAATAAAACACCCTCTGGGATTTGAAAGCACAATGAGAAGAGGGTCTGATTAATCATGAAGGACTAAAAATCTGTCTAGGGCTTAGTGAAGCACACAGCAATTATTAGGTGACTCCTTTTGCTTCCTTGGCAAGAGCTAACATCTAAGTGCATAGCCAGTCAAACTAAGCAGGTACAGCCACTGGGAGGAAGATTAAAATTCCTTCCATCTGAGTTAAGGTGGGTTAGTGGGGTGAGGAAAGCCTCAGGTCTGGATGGGGCGCCATGTAGGCTCCGATCAAGCCCTGCACCGTTACTCACTCAAGGTCTTTCTTGTCATTCCACCCTGAAGTACAGAGAGCCAGCACTGAAAATGTGGTGAGAATGACAGTCAGACATAACATTTGACAGAAAGGTCTTAAGGATTTCATCTCAGGGTAGGGGGATTCACTGCGTTTTTTTTCTCTTTCCTGTAATGTGTGTCAAATAAGTAAATGTGTCAGTTATTTTAGGATAAATAAGATTCATATTTCCTTTAGCTTTCATCTGATTCATAGCACTGCAGACTCAGGGTAAGAGGTGAGAAACCAAGGCACTAAGGTCTTGATCCCAAAATCCATCATTGTCGATAGGAGTCTTCTCATTCATGTAGGATGATTCATAATCAGGCCCTAAGCTGTGGTGTCTCTGTATACAAACACATTTCTGTGTCTGCGTGAATATGTGCTAATGTGTGGATGTGCATAATGCTTTGTGTATGTGTGCATATATGTGTGTATTTACATACACATTCTCACTAACACAAATATATATTTAAGATTTACAGTTCTGGAAAACCTAGTGAATAATGTAAATGATTAAAGCAGATGCCTCACAGAAAATATTGTTCAGACCCCCTCATTTAAATTCAGCCTCTTATTCACACTTGGTAATACATTCTGCCATATGAATTATGGATTCCTGTTTTTATCTCTCACACTACACATGAATGTTTGATAAAGATTGTTTCCAATATTATATTTTATCAAAATGCTCATCTAAAATTCAGTCAGAAATTCTTTCCAGTAATTATGCACTGACTTCACACTATGAAAAAAAAAAAAAAAGGCGGGGGGGGGGGAAGAAAGAAAGCCAAATTATATTATCATTGTTTTTCCTGAATATTTGTCCTAAATAAGATGAAGAGACTGACATGATTTGCAGCCAAAATTCCTTGTTTATACTCCATCCAAATGGAGCCAAGGCAGCTACATTATGTTTTTCACACTGCTTTACAAATGCTTCAGTCTCAGTGTTTTGTCTTGTGAGGAAAAAGGCTGCTTTTATGCTGAATTACTCATAATGACTTTGTGAAGTGGATTAATATCCAGAAGGGGTCTGGATTCTCATGGGAGAAATATCAGCTCTATCTCCTTTGGGAATCAGGATGGTCTTATTATAAGGTTCCTAGGAAAGCAAAACAAACAAAAAAAAAGAGTTACTGTCCACGTTAATTCAGTAGTTTTTGCATTTATTTTCTTTTCTGTGTGTAAAACTCCAGCTCCTGAAGAAAGGTTCAACTAGAGGAAAACAAAAATACTTTTCCATTTTGGCTGGTAATCTGTCATGAGTTAAAATGCTGCCCAAACTTTCGCTTTCTTGGTGCCAGGTTCTCTTCAATTTTGTTGGTCTGTGCATGGGTCAGTTGTCCAGAAGGGAATTTCTTTGACTATATCTTTATTCACAAGGAGGGCAGCACAACAGAAGTGTGTCTGCAGGTAGAATCAGTGGTGCTAAGGACCTGGCACCTACAGAGTGTGTGTTTGGGAATGGAGGGTTACTTGAGTTCTACTCTGGTTTCATGGACAGACCTGGCATGCATAGGGATGCTCCTGGAGTGCATTTTCCATTCAGTTTCATTTAAACAGAATCCAGCGCTCTCCAAAAGCAAACCAAAACCAGTAACTGGGAGAAACTGGGGGAATTTTTTTCTAGAAGGCCTTAGCCTTCTAGGAAAGCCTTATCTCATCCAAAACACTAATATGAACACAGACATTGAAATCAGCAGGTTTTGGATCAGTCCTCAGACGAGGCTATCAGTTGTCCTTTTCTTTTTGAGAGAATTGAGTTAGAAGAGACTGAGGTGCAGTTCCTGGTGTGAACTTCCCGAGGAGGAAGTATAATAATCAAGTGTACAGTGACTGGTCTTGATTCCAAGTTACTCTTGGTTGGGAGAAAGCTTCTGGGAAATTGTCCATACTGGCAGCACAGGCATTTTTGTTCTCTCTCTTTATGTGTGGTGCAACAAGTCCAAAACCATTCTCTATCTTCTGAAGAACTAGAGGAACCCTGTACAAGAAAGGCTGTGTTTCCTCTCTAAAACATTAACAGTAATAAAGGATTCATTTTTGCCTTTCTACCTGCTTCTCCCTCCTGCATGTTTATCTAGGGAATAGCTTGCCCTCCTCAGCATATGGCCTGTGAAGAGATAAAAGACAGTCTTCTTTACAGAAAGACCCACCTCCTTTTTCAAGTGCAATTCCCATTCCTTCTTTCTCGTTGGCATGTGTATTCTGTCAGTGTTATTTCTTTCATGCTTGTGTTGAAAGCCCAACATGCAATGATAAGGAAAAGATTGATCCTTAATGGAGCAGTCCAATGTTGACAAATTTCAAATGCTTTTTATATAATATATCACATAAAGCATGCCAATATTAATCTGTCTTAGATACATATGCGCTCCATATTACCAAAGATATTGCCATCTCACAGTCTTTCTTCACGATCAGTTCTCACAACATGCTACTGCTGTAAATGCTTTTACCCTGCACAGCTGGGGGAAATGCCATACAAGGACTGGCTTGTCCAAGTTCCCATATGTAGACCACCCTCAAAATAGTGCTTTATATGGCAGAATGAAGAAATAAGTAACTGAAAATGTTTACATGTGATATTACACATGACTTTTTCTGAAGACAAAGTAAGAGAAGTACTGCTCTGTTTTTCGAGCAGTACTTTGCAGCATGGTATATGTGTACCTGTGAAATAAACAAACAAATTTGTATCAAGTTGTGCAACTGCTATTCTACAAAACAGAAAGAGAAGATTCAGCCAGTCCTATCTGGTTTATCATTTTTCTTTCAGAGCTGCTGGTCTATTATCCAAAAACTTTTCAGATTACATCATCATGTGTTGTTTTCTCTTAAATTCACATTTGGGAGTAGCTAACAGAGAGGGATTATAATTTATTTTTCAGAAGTTTAATATTTCAGTGATGATTTTGATGGGGATGTTTGTTTCTGTTTCTTGTTTTTCTTTTGAATTACTCTGTAGAGTAATTCTGTAGTAATTCTGTAGAGTTCAAAATTACACTGTAGAGTCAGTAAAACCATATACTTGTGCCACAGGAGAAAGGGAATAGTCTTTTATACTGTGATGAAGTGTGAAGAATTATTCTAAATGTAAGAGGAATATGCTTTCTACCTGATAAGGACTGCTTCATTAAGAAGAGGGGACAATATCTAGCTGTAGATTTCTCAGCTTGGTTATCTCTATCCTCTTCACCAATACTTCCACCACTTCTTTCCAAGGCACAAATTTCAGTGGAATCCAGCTGCTTAGTCAGACTTTCCCTCTTGCTTTCCTTGACTTTACACCTGTGAGAAGCTCCCTGCTGCAAGGCTCCTTTGGGCTAAACAGGGTTGCAAAGACAGCCCCATGGCTCTTCCTTCAGCAGCTGCTGCAGTGAGAAGTTCAGAAGAGTCTAAGATAAGAACAGGTGCGTAAGTGGTGTGAGAGTCCTACTGATGCTCTGGATGCAACTGCTCTGCTCTGTGCTGAACTCTTTTCCTATAGCATTTCATTCAAAGTTCCATTATGGAAGCCATTAGCACCTTTCTACGTAACAATATGATGACAGGATTTCTGCCTGTGGTTTCCAGAGGCACGTCCTTCAGAGAGTGCCACAGCTATCATAATGTTAGTAGAGCTGTGTATGAGTCTACACGTGTCTATCCATCTATTTAATAAACACTACACATCAGTTACTCCAGCTAAGGGAATTTTTCTGCCCCACACGGACACCACTATGACATATTTCAGGGCAAAATACTGCATTTTTCAGTGTTGAGTCCTTTAAAAAAGACACACTTTGTACTGGTTTTGGATATCCTTGGATGCAAGCCCAGATGCCCTCAGCATCTCTAAGGAAATAATTAAAGTATGAAAATACTTGCAGACGTTGGTACTTTCACCTTGCAACCAAGGGAAATCATCACCTCTACTTCTTAGGCCAGATCTACCGTGGTGTTCTTATGGGAAAGCTTCACATTAAATGACTCTTATGTTTGCTGAAGGCATTATTGGCATTAATCAGATGTATGCCAACAAATGCAAGTAATGCCTGGGATGACAACATCTTAAAGTTAATAAATACTTCAGTGACAATGTAGTTGTATGTGGGTTTATGCAGCTGAGTGGATGTTTTGAATATACTGCAAAACAGTTCACTGTCGGGATAAAAAGGTCAGAACGTTCTGTCTCTTGCATCTACTCTGTTGCATCACTTTATGTTTTCCTCTTTTATTTTGAAAATGAGTAAAATATTTTTGGTATCAGGCCAGATCCCCAGAGGAACTCTTCCACAGCATTCCAAATAGCAGTAAAATAGAATTATGGAATATTACACCAAAAAGAATCTTGCCCCGCACATCAGTAATTTATCTGCTATACATTTTGCATCAGTAACCATAAGAAATTGTTATTGGTTCCTCTTCTACTGCATATTTGTTCTGTGGTTAAAGATGAGTTACTGCACAGTTTGGGTTAATGGAGGCATTCTCCCCTGAGACAGAAGTACACACTGGCTTTAAGATGGGGTTGGGTACTTTATTATGGTCTATGACTGATTTCAATGCTGCTTTATCATCTGCCAGCATGCACACACAAACTAATAAGCTATTCACTGCTTTTTGCCCCTGAGGGCACCTTTCAATAAGGCAAGTCATTGATTTTTACCATCAGACACACAGACCATAAGCCATTCCCTGTATCATTCTCTCCACAGTGGTGCATTCTGCAGGGGAAACTGGTCATTTTCGTCACACACATTCTCACATGCACACACAGTAGCCAGCCATAATCTAGCTCAGATGCCCAGGTACTCACTTTGCCTCCATTAGAAGGAGGATATTTAGATTAACCTCTTCTGCAATTCTGTCAGCATAATTTGTTTTAAAAATACTTCTATGCAATGCTGAGGCCTTATACAATAGGCAGAACATACCTCTTTTTTGTTTTTTTTTTAATCCTTGCCAGCATGTTTCTGGTATATAAATCAGTAACTGATTATCACTGCCACTCTTTTAAGCATTCCTAGCAGGGTGCCCAAAGACTCAATTGCAGTAATATACACAATCATGGCCAGTGCCTTTTAGGTTACTTGTATTTCTCATAAGTTTGAAAGGGTCTCTCCTGTGGAATTCTATAGTGCTGCCTTAAAACTTTATTCTGTTTGATAGACCAAACATTCTTAAACCTTGTAACCTGGCTCATCCTATTTAAAATAGAAGAGGCACAATGTGGATCACTGTGGTTTTAATCACTGCCACTGTCTTCCACTCTTGTTCTGACAATATCCTTTACATCCATCAATCGAGCTTCCTAAAGCTGCCCAGATCAAAGGAACGTGGGTGCTCAACTGCTATCCTCAGAGTAATTCAGACTTCAGAAGGAGCGTTCTGATGTCCTGAAGCTGAGTATCTGGCCATCTTGTAGTTATTTCCCACTTCATTTACCCTTCTCTTTAGCAAGCTGTCCTTAGGAAAGTAACTGATATTCCAGCCGGTGTCTCCTCCCCAGCAGCAAAGATGTAGTGAAGGGAGCCAGTGCAGCACCTCATTTCCCCTCTCATCCCTTGTCCAGCCAGCTGGCCAAAGCAGCCAAGGTAAGGAAGAGCTACTTCAGGAGCTGGTACCACATGATGCTAAGACCCTGAAAGCATCCTGGCCTAGCTAGGAAAGTGACCTGTAATGGCCTTAAGCTATCTTAACTCCATCTGAAATCCTAGTGACAATTCCCTCTGGGCCACTTAGTCACAGAATAGTGCTATCCCAGAGGCTCCACTTCCAGTGAAGTAAAGCAGTTTTTAACAGCTTTAGTAGTACATGGAAAAAAAGGCCTTGAAGCTATATAATTTGGATTATACATTTTTATCTGCTCTATATATGATATTTCACAGCATTTGTAGCCTGTGTAAACTTTAAATAATCAGAAGCATCATAGCTTAAAATATCTTAGTCAGTTTTCACAGCAGCAAATAAGAAAAAAAAAGAAAAAAAAGGAAAGTTTTTAATAAGAAAAGATCAATTATATTTCTGATGAAAATATAGAAACTGAATGTTGCAATGAGGTAATCCAAAACTTATAATTAAGATATTTCTGGAATTTTCTTTAAATATTTCTTAACACTCTTTCGTATTATACCTTTGTACTAAAAAGCTCACTAAAGAAAATAATTCTGAATGTCAAAATTACTGTAGGAAATAAGCTAGCCTTTATTTTTCAGCTATCTCTAAGCATTAATTAAGTAGCTTGATGAATTACAATTTCATAGTATGCACAGCCTTGTTTAAAATTCAAAATGTAACCTGTATTAAAATCTACAGTATTCAAGTGAGAGCTATACTGCCAGCTCTCCCTCGATAACACCAAACGCATTAAAACAAAGCAACTGCATCCAGTCTGTGAATATACCACGAGCTCTGATGCCTGTTCTTCCACAGGGGAAGGGCTTTATGTGTTAAAATTAAGGGTTTCAAATATAAAGATCATTACAGAATGAAAATCGTATTTTACAACGAAAGAAAAGGAGCTTTAAAGTGTATCAGGTTCATAATCTATTTGGAAATCTAGGCAGAAAAATGCCTGTGCAGTTAATTGGCACGTGCAGTTGATCACAAGCATCTGAGCTGCCAACTGCGTGTCCTGATGCTGTGAGGCTGTAAAATGTGTCTCTGTTCATTGCCATGTAAGTTTGTAACATATTTTTCATACAGACCTGACTGTGAATGTCTCCTACAGCATTGTATTACCAGATCAGATGGTCATCCTTGACCTCAAGGATTTAATAATTTTCCTGTTTAAGTAATGAAAATTTCAAGTTCTACTTATCCAAGGTTAGAGAAGGAATACCTGCCTGGACAACAATTATAAAATGGACATATTTATGATAGTGGTGTTGAGAACAGAGAAAGAAAAAAAAAAACAGAACTATCCAAGTTCATCAAACATCAGTAGAAATCTGCTTTTCCAAATTTAATATCAAAGGATCACTATTTCTTTTGACAGTGTCTCTGAGCGAAGCAGATAAGCCTCTGATTGCTAATTAAACCACTGCAAAAAGCCCTTAAATGAAGCACCCCCATGCCTGACTAACAACTCAAATCTCAAAGGCTTTCATAATTGAAAGTGGAAGAGATTGAATTAAGAAAATATTAGAGAGTTAATGAATGACAAAAAATGTTATTTGTTCTGTTTACAATGAAACAAAAATCAAGGGGTTGTCTCCCCTAGCTGTGGGAGGGCATACACTTAAATACCTGTCAGAACATAAATTGTAAAGGAACAACTGCACAGCCTCAGACCCGCTGTCCAGCCAAACAAGTGTCCTGGATCCTATGAGGACCAGCCTTGCCTTATTTTCTTCTTGTTTTGTCTGAATTTGTAGAAAAGATGTTTATTTCTATACCAAGCTGTCCTTTAAGATCTGTCTGCAGGGGTCTAGGAATGGAGGCATTTGAAATTCATACTTTTGGTCCTTCAGTTAGGACATGTGCCCCAGCTGCCCATTTTGCCTCTCCCATGTGCAGCAGGGTGAAAAGGCCTCCTGTGGCTCTGACTGAAGTGCTCCATCCTTCCAGGCAGGTGTGCCACGTGCAACTTCTGACTGACAGCTGCTCCGCAGAGCTCAATGCTGGGGGAAAGTCCAGATTCAGACACCTCTGCTGAGGAAAACCTTTAATCCACTGCCGCAATGCAAGTGCCATTCTTCAGGAATATTTCTAGTTGAGGTGATAAATGAGCGGCCAATAAAACATATCATATTCCACAAGTCCTGCTGTGGGAAAAGTACAATGCAAAGACTGGCAGATGTCAGTCTTTCTTTCACAGTCAAGAGGAAACACAGTGATGCAGAAACAATTTACTCAAATATATAAATATATTGTTATTCCCAAACAGAGGGTGCTACCTTCCTCCTTTCACAACACCACGTAGTCTAACCATGATCTCACATTTTCCCTTTGTCTTTCTTAAGTGTCAGTTTTGTATCCTGTAAGTAAACATCATCAGTCGGATCTTGCTAATGGAAAACATTTGTGTGGATTTAGGAAGGCCTTTGCTGCTGTGATAGCATGCCTCACAATGAACATTTGTCAGCACACTGCTGTTGTTTCCTAAATATTTCCACCTCTCTGGGTGGTTTTGTGTGTGTGTATGTTTGGAGTTGTGGGGAATGTGGGAACTTTGATGAAATGCCATGGGTGAAACACTTGACTGAACCATCAAGCACATGCGTAAGCAGGGAAATGGTGAGTGTTCCAGTCTCATTTCTCACTTCTCACAGTCCAGATGAAACAAGGGTTTAAGATCGTGGATCCTGCCCTTGCTGATAACATACAACTCCCTCCTATGCCGGAGCAAACGAAGTGACAGAGAGAAATGAGTCTCCCACTTGGATTTGATCCTCCTGGGGTGCATCCTGTACACAATTCCTTGGCCAGGATGCTTTGTGAGCAAATGGTAACCCGGATCAGATAAGCTCCTTTGACTGAAATTGCAATCAGTTTCCAAGGTCTACAGAAAAGGCATTTGGAGTGAGCTGGAGAAAGATTGGGTTTTATTCCTTTTCTTTCTTCCTTTCCCCTTCAAACAGCAACTGAGTACTCAGTGCAGTGGGTTTAACTTCAGTGAGGATAAAACTGCTGGAGAAAATGGTCTCACCTGAACCGTTTACCTTCAGTGAGCTTTCGGATCTCAGAGAAAACCTTTCCCTGCAGGTTGCAAAAGATGAAGGCAAACTCTTTAAGGATTACTCACTTATGAGGCTTCTGATGTCTGAGCCTGGAAAATGTGATCTATGACCAGTGGAAAAGGGGCAGAAGATTTTTATGGAAGTTCCAGAACTGCCTTTGCTGTAGACTATAATTGCCCTGTAATGAGTATCCTAATATCAACTCCTTTTGCAGAGCTGTCTATTCTCTTAAAGGGAAAAAAATTCAGCTCACAGGTAAAATACTTTGAAATGAGAAGCAACATTTTTTCTTCTTAGAACTGCTTTGCATTTGAAGCAAGGGGTGTTTCAATGTTTTTTTAAACATCCCTCCTCCTCAATAAAGGAACAGATTGTGTTCTGCCTTCCACTACTGGCATGGAATTGCCAGTCATAGGCATGAGGTCTCTTGCACTGTCTTAGAGATATTTTAGCAAGAAATAATTACTTATTCCTACAGTGTATTTGAGTTTTCTATTACCAGTTTGGAAATTTTCATGTCACATTATTGCAGAGTCAAAATCCCTATGAGACTTCAGTGGAGGTGTTTTGTAGGTAGACATTAAGCCTCACAGAAATTCAATGTCAGGTTGTCAGATGTAAGGTAGGATTGCTCTCCTAATTTCAGAGAAGAGATGCTGATAAGAAGTTTGCCCCAGACTTAGAAAAGAGCTGGTTTGTCCTATCTGCCTGCTGGTACAAAAGTCTTTCAGAAAGTATATGTCTGAATGATGTGTCAAATTATTCTTCCATTTTTCTTGTGACAAAATGTCATCTGTTTTCCTTGGTGATGATTACGCAGTCGAACAAGTCTCACCAGTCCTGGTGACACTGATGAAAGTGTCACAATATTACACTGAAATTTCCCCTTTATCAATTCCATCAAATTATTTCTAGTGATATCTCTCTCAACTGCTCGAAGAATTCTACGTGTCTTGCTGAACATCACCCTCCAAACCTCGCAGCCTTTGCCTGGCAGTTTGGCTCAGTTAGCAGGCTCAGCCAGTTCAGAAGCACCTTTCACTTTGGCCTGTGTGCGGGAGGTGCCAGGACAGCACACTGCCCCTGCACAGCCCAGGCGACAGCCCTGTCGTGCTTTGCCATGGTTATGGGGCTGGATTTGGCTGGGGTGCAGTTAATTCTCTTCCTAGCAGCTGCTCTGGGCTGTGTTCTGGGTATGTGCTTGAAACAGCGTTGATAACGCAGGGGTGTTGTCCTCGCTGCTGAGCAGCGTTAAGCAGAGCCAAGGCTTTTTCTGCTTCTCACCCCACCAGGGAAGAGGCTGGGAGTGGGCAAGGAGTTGGGAGGGGATCCCAGCTGACCCAAGGGATAGTCCAGGCCATATGACATCATGCAGAGCACATTAAGCTGTGTGAGGAAGGAGGAAGGCTCAGAGTACTGGTATTTGTCTTCCCAAGCCGATGTCACATGTGATGGAGCCCTGTTTTCAGGGAGGTAGCTGAACACCTGCCTGCCCATGGGAAGTGGAGAATAAATTCTTTGTTCTGCTTTCCCTATTCAGCTGTCTTTATTTCAACACACAAGTTTTCTTACTCTTGCCCTTCTGATTCCCTCCCTGCCCCCAGGGGGGAGTGAGTGAACAACTGCCTGGAGCTGAGTTGCTGGCTGGGGTTAAACCACAACACTGTGTTTGTTGCACTTTCCCTCTATATAATAGTGTTTGCTGCATGCAAAATGTACCTGCAGGTAATCTCTGGACGTAGTCCCACGTAATGAAACAACAGAAAATTATAAAGAAAATTATAAACAATTCAATTTAAAAGCAGTGCTAGCTGCTTCTTCAAACACATGACTTCACCTAAATACTCTGAGTTTTCTACTCAGAAAAATGGAGTTAAGAGAGGCCAAAAGTACTTGAAAATTAAATGAACCCTGGCTTTGCTAGGCAGGTGATAGAAGGGTGTGTTCCTGACTGAAAACTCAAAACATCTGCTTTGAGCAAACCAACTTTGGTTTGGTTTTCAGATTTAACCATAGCATTAAAAAATTTTGCAGCCTGTGAAATGGTGCATTTGGAGAAGGTTACACGTCATGTCCAAGCTGTGTTTTTTAGAGCAGTGGTATATATTTTTGCTAGAAATGTTGTGTCAGTGCAGTAGTATACCTCAGAACAGTTTGGGTACCTGTGACACAAAGTGCAGTGCCTGCTCTTACTAATGGATCCCAGATATATAAGAGAGACATCCATGCATCAACACCAGGACTTTGTGATATATGGATGCTGAGGTAGGCACTATGCTCCAACTTATACATAATTTTGTATAACTGCACTACCCCTCTCCTACAGTTATGAAGAAAAGCTTTTGTCTCCTCTGGACCATAATTTCACACTAGTTTTCAAGTGTAACATCAAGCAGACAACCCAGGTGCAAGAACACATCCCAAATCCTTCCCTTTAGTGGGACACTGGAAGGAAATTTGAAGCATTTTCAAGAAAAGGAAAAAGTCCATCTCCTAACAACTACTTGTTCTGATTATTTTTATTTTTCCTGGCTTATAAGGTCTCTAGTGACTTTAATTTAATTTTTTCACATGGTCCACTCACTGGGCTCTACTTTTCTTTTTAAGAATGGGACTGTTCATGAGACAGATTTTCCCGAAAACTTGCATCTCTGCTTAGTAGTCAGTCACCCTCAGATGAATATTTTTAAGCGTCTAGCTAAATCTCAGGCTTATGCAAGAGGCATATTAGGTCATCTTGTGCAACTCACTGGCAAGTGTTATATTGTTCACTGCAGGGCGTCTTCCACCATTTTGTTCTATCCTTCCTAAATTAGTAAATCGTACTGGATTCCTTCACTTCTCTTAAGGGATTGTCTTACAGGTTAGTAAATCCTGCCGTTGGGAATTTTGCTTTTTTTTTCTCCTAGTATTCATGAACCCAAACAATATCTTAAGTAATCTGAAAACATTGAAAATTGTTTTCCTATTGCAATTCTGTGATGCTGTAGAGATGCATTGCTTCCTTCTAGGAAAGTAATTTTTATTGCAATATCACAATATTAAGGTACTATTTCTAACCCACCTCTACTAACTTTTGTCACTTTTTGTGTATTTAAATCAAATTAATGGAGATTTTGAAATCCAATTAGTAATCCTCCGTACTGTGGTTCTCTGAGTGTCCTCCCTCAGTCTGGATTTCCTTTTCTTTTTTTCCCCACAGATTTCACAGAATATTCTGAGTCCAGTATTACAGTTTCCATTTTATAATGTTCAAAAACTTAATCCTACTGGAAGTTTTGACTGATGTTAGTGAGAAAGGACTTAATGCCCATAGTGCACACTTTTGGAAATAGTCCCTATCCCCTTCCTGATTGTGGAACAGGAGTGCTTTTTTCCCTGGTACGTGGTGCCACTGTTCTCAACAGAATAATCCCTCTGGGCAGGATATTCCATGTAATTTAGTTGAAGAGATTCTCTGACTGGTAACGTGAGCACTGTACTGGAGTACTTTTTATCTTTGCCTCTGAGTGATTTATTTTTTAATTCTCACAAAGGAAAAGCCTTTTGCTTTTTCCTTGTTTGCTTGTGATTTCATATTTCTTTTGTTTGTCAACAGAAAGAATGGGAGAGATCAAAATACTTTACTGGCTTGATAAAAGTACTGACAATTTTGATCAAAACCAAAGGATCAGCAAGCTTTTTGTGAAAGATGCATTTCAGAGCAGCTTTTTAAAGTTAGTGACTCTAGCTGCCATTAATTCCAGCTGGTCATTTCATTGACATTAAAAGTTTCAGGGTAATTGTACTGGCAAGAAAAAAAAAAAGAATAAAAAGAAAATAGGAAGCATGCATTTATGAGGGACTCTGATGCCTGAGAAGGTGAAGCCTGGCCCAGAAAGAAGGAATGTTCTTCTATACCAATGCCTCAGCCTACTTTTTTAAACCTTTTCTGGATTATTTTTATTTTCCCTGATGCTTTCTCTGTTTTCTCACTCCTACTTTTTTTATTTTTTCATCTTTGCATATAAATCAGTGCACACATTTTAGCTGATCTCCTGAACTGTGAAGCCCAAATGAGTTTGGAAAGACATAAAAAAGTTAAATAGTTTCTAATCAAGAGAAGGGAACAAATGGTAGGTGCATGTAAATCTGTGTAGCTTCATGAAAGGAAATGAGGCTCCTGTGCATTCTATTTTTAAAAGTCCTTATTCTAATTTGAGGCTAGGTAGCAATGTTCACCCTGCACTCATAAAATATAGGATTTTGTTGTTTGGGGTTTTTTTTTTTTTATTTTAGTTGGAGGAATTGAGCTTCTGAAATGTAGTAAGAATGGGGTCATTGGTAGGCTGACAAGCTCTTGACTTTATCTTCAAATTTATTCTCTTTTTTTTGTTTTGTTTTGTTTCTTCCTTTTTGGAGCCAAATGATTGCCTCTGCATTTTGGGTTACAGAACATCTATCGCTCTTAACCTGCCTATATCCTGAAAAGATTTATGCATTAATTTCATACTGAATTCAGCCCTGAAATTAAAGAGTCAATGAATCTTCACAAAATTAAGGAAGTCATTGCACAGAAAGACCAAATAGAATTTTTAAAATGCAAGTAATTTTTTCTGTATTAATATGGGTAAGAGGCAGTATTATTAAAAAGGAGTAGCTTTCACATAATTTAAAAGGATATGAATATTGTGTAGATCAAAACCTTAAATTAGCCTTTCATAGATGAATAAGAGCGTATAAATTGTAGTCCATTTCTTTGAGCAGTATCTGTACAAATAGGGGTCTGGTATCTTAGGGTTTCCTGGGAATACAATCTTATATGTGTCTGCCACTTGCAGACATTGGTATAAATGTATTGATAGAAATGACTACAAAGGGTGCAAGACAATGGGGAATGACATGCTGCATGTCACAAACCATTCCAATCTTCTCGTGCTATTTAAGTAATTTTAGTCTGGTTTTGTCCCTTGTGACATAGGGCCACATCTTCCTCCTGGATTAACTCTGCTGGGGCAGTAAGTGAATGTAGAATTTGATATATGGTGTTTGAAGTGTTTCAATAAAATTTAAAATATTAATAGGTTAATAATTTGCATCGATTTATAGTCTGATTACTTGGAAGATCTTCTGAATTATGTCAGTCCTGGAATAATTAAAATAGTACACAAAAGGGTGACTACAATAAGTGCCAATAAAATTAAGTAACCTCCTTGCTGCTCCTCTCAAATGGAAGAAGTATGAAAACAATCTTAATTGTGTAACTTCTTGATAAATTTCTTCCAGAATATGGACCATTCAAGACTAACCCTGAGTACTGCAAAAGCTCATTTACAGTCTGTGACAGCATGGACAGCCTTATTCTAGAAATCATGAGAAAGTGTTAATTTAACATAAATCTAAGCTTTCAAAATAATTTAAGTGTAATCAGGAGTGCATAATGTAGAAATCATTGAGGATCATTTGTCATTATGCTAAAAGGAGACTAGGCAGAGATCAGAAGCACTGGTTGTCCCAGTGCCCTCCCTTTCACCCCAGCATCAAGCTCTTTTGCACATTAAGCTTCTTACAAGTCTTCTGATTTTTCAGCTGTTGGTCCTGTTATAAATATATCTCTGCTTTACAACGTCACAGTGTTTGCTCTGTGCGCTGAACCTACAGACTCAGGAAAGAGCAAAGAAAAGCTCTAGTTAATGGCTGTGGGTGAAACGTTGACTGAAAGCACATTAGTTGTAATTATTAGTGATCTCATTATTTTTATATATAGATATAGATTATATATCCACATATAAATTTAGGAAAACCCCTGTAAATTTGAGTATCTGAGACTCCTTTCTCACCAGTTAAAAAAGAATTATTCTGTATTGTTAGTGTATGAAATGGCTAATAGAATTAAAGTTCTGAATTAAGGAAAATAGTTAGAGATGGAATAGGTCCTAGATATTGCTCAGTCTTTCCTGCCACTCTAAAAATCCGTGAAATCCCTTGTAGATCATAAAGTGGGAAGTGGAGCAATGGTCACGAGCAATCCGGGTTCATGTTTCTCTATGTCCAGCCATTGAAATCTAAACAATATGAAACTTCAGACACCTGTTTTTATAAGCATGTTAAATGCAGATATTTGTGGAAAATTCACTATTAAATAAAGTGCCAGCAGATGGCATTGAAGAATATATGTCATCATTCCTGTTTCTTTTAGAAGGAATAAGTCTTCCTGTACCACAGATTTCTCCCTCTATGCATCTCCTAAACACTGTATGGAGTTCACTAAAGCAGCCAATTTCCAGCAGCGGGAGACCTGGTCTGAGATGTAAGAAAAATTAGAAGGCTCTAAGCTCTTAGCTCTACATTAAATCTTTTATTTATCTTTTGCTACAGAGACAGGCTGAGAGAGTTGGGGATGTTCAACCTGGAGAAGAGAAGGAAGGCTCCAGGAGACCTTCTCACACCTTCACGTACCTAAAGGGATCCTACAGGAAAACTGGACAGGTATTTTGACAAAGTGACAGGACAAAGGGTAATGGCTTCAAACTGAGTGAGTGTAGGTTTAGATTAGGTATTAGGAATAAAATCTTTACTGTGAGGGTGGTGAGGCACTGGCACAGGTTGCCCAGAGGAGTTTTGGTTGCCCCACCCTTGGCAGTGTTCACGGCAAAGCTGGATGGGGCCCTAAGCAACCTGGCCTAGTGGAAAGTGTCTCTGCTCATGGAGAGGGGATTTGAATTAGATGATCTGTAAGGTCAACTTCCACCTTGAACCATTCTCTGATTCCTACTAAAACCATGGTACCACTGCCAGTGAATTAATTAATAGCTCTAATGTCCCTTTTAATGATGATCTTTACCAGTTCTACTTTATGTTTGCAGGGTGAACATGAAGGAAGAAAAGGAAGGGAAAATAAGAATGGATAAGAAAAACAGAAGTTAGTGGAAAAAAAAAGAAATGGGGAAATAAAAGGCTGAAAAAGAAATGATACTGAGACCATGAGGATTTAGTCAGAGATCTTTGATTATGAAAAGTGACTGAGTTTTCACTTGGATTGGTCTTAGTAAGACTTAACAAAGCCAGATTGATTGATTGCCTTTTCTAGTCATCTGTGATGCAGGGATGATGGGTGAAAGAGACTCAAGGAAAGAGAAAATACAAAAAATGATAAAATGTTTCAAGAAAAGAACATTGAAGATATTTCCTTTTCATTGGTTTTTCTAGACTTCTGTCTTTCCCATCCCCTAAACGTACGTTTTTCTGTCTTGATTATCTGAGTTTCCATTTTCCTATTTTTTTTTCATGCTTTGTATATCTCTCACCTTTTCTTTGACTGTAAATAAATAGGATCTGTATTTCCTCTTAGATGTTTTTTTCCAGGTGAAAAGGTTTGTACTGCTTGACTTTGAAATCAATAGTAAGAGCTTCATATATTCATCTCCCAGTAGGTGCAGAAGGTCTCAACAAAACACTGCAGATGAATCAAAGGCTATTTGGTTTTGTTTACTGCTGTAATAAAATGAAAATATCTGCTGGATATTCATATGGTTTAATACTGATGGGTGATTTCTTCCTCGTTGTCTTGAATCTGACTGGTTCTGAAATGCCAAATCAAACACCCATCCACTGAATACGTGAAGACGTGTCTGTCGCAGAAGCAGCTGCTTGCAGATTGCTTTACTTAAAGTGCTTTGAGAGGCGGGGCTGCCCAATGGGGAAACAGGCTACAGACTAATTAAGAAATGTCATGTTTCTTCTTCCTTGCTTTAAAATTCTCCATAGAATTTTTTCATTATTAAGCACTTCATAAGATCCCAAGCCTACTGAACTTTGAAAACTTGCAAAAAGCTTTCTGCTACAAGTTTTAATTGGAATATTTCCCCTTCCAGCTCATGACAAAACAGATATGTGACCTCTGATTGGTCTTCATAATCATCTACCTACCTCAAATTAAAATTGTGGGGTTTATTTTAGAGCCGTACAAGGAAGTTCTGCTCTTTTTTTTTTTTTTTTTTTTTTTTTTTTTTTTTTCTCTT
>VZRN01004407.1:4496066-4539028 GCA_013397935.1 Dasyornis broadbenti | reverse complement strand
TTTTTTCTTGTTTCACTTGTGGTATTTTATAATAAAGTGAAGGAAATCCGTGTGGTTATACAGCATTCATCAAGCAAAGGTATGAAGTGTTGGATTTATTGTGGCTTTTCATATTCAGAGAAAACCAAGCTGGCATCTTTAATGCATTCACAGATGTCAGACATCTTGTGAAGAGAACCAACATGCTGCAGTATGATTTACTTGGCAACAGAGTACAGCAAAAAAAAGGGAAAATTGTTTGACTGTAGGATAGACAGTGGCTCTTGCTGTACCTCATAGCCAAACAGTCACACTGAGCTGATTGTGTTATCAGGAATTCTTCTTTCTCCCATTTGTCTCCCATTCCATCTCACACTGACTCCTAGTTTTCAGCACTGTCACCCAGTGACCTTTCTGTGCAATCTTGTAGCACCAGCAGGGGTGAAATATTATGTTTTCAGTGATTAAGCAAAAGGTTCATTATAATACACACCTTTTTTTTTTTTACCACATGTTGGAGGAGTGTGAAGAATTAAAGAAAAAAGAACCATGAAAGTTTAAATAACATTAGCTACATTTCTAACTATGGAAATATTAAGGAATAATAGAGTTTACTCATTCTAAGTCCTTCAGTAGGAGGAGGAATAGAGCAAAATCATCTATCATATTCATCTTATTTTATTCATATTAAAAAATATTTTCTACACAGACACTTGGGTCTGCAGCTTAATTGCTCGTCCTTCTGACCCAAAACACACTTCTGCACACAGACAGCATTTCTGTCAAATCTCAGAGCCTCTGTTTGTGTTTCATGTGTAACCAGTCTTGTGCTCCTCCGGTGCTACATTCGTGTCTCAGGGCATTTGCCAGACCATCTGTAGCACACCTCACTTCAAGGGTTCATGGGCCAGCAGCAGCTCAGCAACCTGGCTGCAGCCAAGTGGGACAGAGACCACGGCAAGGACATGCCACAGCGCTGAGCTGCAGCTGAAGGGCCAAAGGTTTCCTCTCAAGGCAGCAACAAGTAGAACCCATCACTGCTGACTCTGGGGTGGTCAAATGACTTCACATGCTGAAACCTCAGAAACTCAGTCCTGAGAAGAGCCATGCTAAGAAACAATACTAGCCAGGACTGGACAGGATTTACAGTTGTCACCCATGACCCATTAGCACCCACAGAAGTTCATAAGAACAGAACAGGCAAATATTGTCCACACATTCTCACAGCCTTCAGCAGTTTGCAGTTCAGTATTTCCAAAATTAAATGTATAACTTTCCTGTTCAATAGCCCTTTGTGGATTTTTCTTCTATGAGTTTATCATTTGTTGAACACATGTAAATTTTAGTGCCTGTAGGGCCCTGTTACATCTTCCGCAACTATGCTGCATAGCACAGTAGTATCTTTTCTTCTAAATTTTCTACCTGCTAGTTTAATTTGATGCACTGTAGCCCTTGTTTTGGGAAAAACAGTGAATGCTGATTCTGTATTTACTGTCTTCATTCCGCTCATGTTCTAAACATCTCTGTCATACACCCACTCAGCTGTCTTTCTTCCAGGTTGAAGAGCTGTAGTCATTACTTGAATGAAAACCATTCTACCCCTTAAACAGTCTTTCTCTCTTTTTCAGTTCCACTCTGTGTATGGTTTTGAGATGAGGACCCGGGAATTTGAAAGGTTAGAAAGAGTGATTTGGTGACTTATTTTACATCCATGGTCATATTACATATAAACCATAACAGCCATAATACAAAATCAGGCATGAGGGTTGCAGTAGGCATGAGTAAACTGGTGTTATGACTTCTGGAATAAACCCACAGACTGTTACATCTTGGACGTCTTGATTTGTTTTTTCATGCTATGCTATTTATGTAATTTTATGCTGTTTAAACTAAGCCTTTTTCTACCCTCTAATATCTCAGATCTCATTTTAATTGCTTTAGTACCTTCTTTTTTATTATTTCCCTGTATATTTTCCACTCATTTTACCCTACAGGCAGAGGTCCAGAGTGGCTCCAGCACTGAGAGCTTTGTCTCCCTTTTTTCCCTTTCAAAAGTAGTGAATATCCTATCAGTCCATAAAGGACCCTCAACCCAGAGCATCTCACTGTCTGTCCCTACTCCTTCTAGCTTTTCTGCAAAGAAACCTGTATGATCCAATTGGCTGGAATTAGGCAGTTGCCACTGACAGATTTCCCTTTAGGAAACACTGTAAGTTGATTCTGATCTCACAAAAAAATGTACTTGAAGCAACCTTTCTTCCACATATTCTAAAAGGAGTCAAAAATATAAAGCAAAGGGGTTTTTCACAGTATCTAGGGAATTTAGGAGCAGAAATCCCACTAAGACATCAAAGAGGTTTGTCCTTAACTCCCTTGGATGCTTCTGAAACTCCCATCCTCAAAGCTTGTCCTAGAAGGATTATAAGCACACCCCAGCAGTAGGAATGTGTTATTCTGTTTAGCAATCGTGCAGGAGAGAACTGTGTTTGAACTGCATGTGAACAGACTCCCTTAAATCACTGCCTTCTTCAAAAGATTGGCTCAAGCCCCTTCTTCCTCTCCTTGTTGCTTCCCAAACTGGCCACGTCACAAGGGAGTATTTCTGGATGCTCCGAAGACGGACAGACCTAAAGAAGGTTTTCAGCAACTGCATAAAAGCAACTGGAATTATTTTGCTTTATGTAATTAAGCATTATGACTGTACCTTCCCCACAAAAGGATCAAACCTGGTGACACACAGTCTACAGTCTAAGAGGGCTTTTTGGAGATGGGAAATTGAGACACAGTGTGATTTAAGGGGTTCTCCCAAGGACAGAAAAAAGGAACAATGGCTAGGGCATTAGCCTGAGCCTTGCCAGTTTAACTCAGTGCCTTGTCAAATGTTTCTGAAAGTCCCCATGTGCCTTAAATAGACAATTATACTTTTTCACAGTAGTATGAGGTAACAGCATAAAAAGTTTAGAAGTGCTCTAAACTGTTGTTCTGGCACACAGCAAAGAGACAATAAGAGAAGTCAGACCAGGAAGTTCCTGACTTGTGGATGATTGCCATAACTACTTAGTTATCCCTCTTTCCTTCCCTCACTGTAATTACTGATTGTGACCTATCACATATGATGTAATTACTGTGTTATTGACATAGAGCTTAAGCTCAGGCACTTTCTGAGGGTGAACTTGATGTTTGAAAAGGTTTTCCTCCATCTTCCCCTTTTGATAGGAAAATGAGAGTGTAGGAAATGGAAATGCTGAGCTCTCGTGCAGTGGGGCTTATGTTGTCTCGAAAACACTGTTTTTATGAGCTGATAAAAAGACTTCAATAAGGAAAACCATACAAAGAATCTAATGGTTCCTGGCTATTTAGAGGAAAGGAAAGCAGAGAAATATAAAGGAAAAATAATAATAATGCAACCTTCCATTTTCTAACATGGACAGTTGGCAATACTGTGCTTTTCCAATTAAGATGATAGCATCTGGACTACTGTAATCCTTAAGGTTGTAAACTGTGTCATGTTGCCCAGAGTGGATTCGTCAGTCAGCTGGCAATAATTTATATGATTAAAAAGAAAGGCACTGCCCATAATTTTACTGTAGGGTGGGTAAACCCTCTTTTGGGGCTTTTTTTTTGTCTGTGGGAAATTTGTCTAAAGCATTGTACTGGAAAAAAACCAACCTGCAACAAAATTAACATAACGTCTTCCTTTGTCTTCTCTTCCCTGTTCAAAAATACCTAATATAAAAGAACCAAGCTGAGGGTTTAATGATTTTAAGATCATTTTTTTTACCCACTAGATTAGACTATTTGTTACATGCTGGATTTTATTCCTACAGTGCTGCTCAGGCTAGCTGCAGAGTGGGGAGAGAAGCATGCAGATTTAGAAGGGAAGACCAGCATGGCAGATGGGGCTGTGTGACAGCTGCCACCAAGACAAGGTAGAGCAGGCAATAGCAGAGGGGGAAAAAGAATCAGCAAACCAAGGGCCTGGGAAATCCTCAGCAGCAGCGAGAAGGAGTTAGGAAGGTGCAACTTAAAAAAAACAAAGAGAAAGTGAAATGAATTTCACTGAGTTGTTTTCCTTAGTCCTTTCTCTGGCATCCAGCTCCACGTTTGGATGAGTAATGCTGTCATCCTGCAAACGCATAATAGTGGCCACAAAGCAAAAACTGCTCTTTTAGGAGGAGATTGGTGTTCCTTGTTTGAAAAATTAGAATAAATCTGCCAGTAACTTCAACACTTCTGTGAGATTATGAAGTTTCTTTCCATTTCCTCCAAACCGTTTGTGTCAGGAATTCAGAGCTAGGGAAGTTGAACAACTTGCCTGCTGAGTCAGGTTTTCTGAGGTACATTGAGACTGCTTGAATGCATAGAAAGACTCGCTAAAAAGAAATTGAGGACTCTCCTGGAGCTAACAAACCTTCCCTCACACAAGTTCCTTGTTTGAGCCTTGTGTAAGGATTCACACCTGTGCTGAAATGGGAATGCTGAACACCTGCACTGAGCAGGTTGAAATGGGAACACTCAACACCTGTGCTGAGCAGGTAGAAGAGGTTATAAAATCAGGGAAAAAGATAAACAAGCTTTTCATAACTTCAGAATTCAGATAAGTAGGGGCTTCTGAAAAGTTTTTTCTAAATCTTTGGTTTGTTTTTTTCTGTTTTGGTTTTCTTGGTTGGCTGGTTTATTTGTAACATGGGATAAAATTCTAAACATTTTTCATATGTTTTTCTCAAGCTGTTGGCTTGTACTGATTCCAGACTGTTCCTTGCTTTCCTTAGTAAACCCTGATACTTTTTCTTGATTTGTGTAGCTCCCTCCTTTCACAACTGGAAACAGGAGTTATCACATATTTCGTGATAGGCTGTGTCAGCTGGTGTATTGGCCAGAGCTGCTCTGGCAGTTTCTGTCTGACTCTTTCCCATACATCCAAGAAAGGCCAGCTTGCACCCAGCATTTTTTCCCTAACAGATTCAGTACTGATGGCAAAATCATTGTGTGTTATCCTTAAAAAGATTTCTATAAAGATGGTTATATATGTTTGGAAAGAAAGAGTGATTTGAGTGCACAGGGTAAGTTACTATCACAACCACTGTTCAAATGCCTGCATTTGTGAGTAGCTTCCCTGTAACAGTAGCAAGAGAAGGAGCTGGAATTTGCCAGGAAGGTGAGGGTCTGGGAAGTGAAACGTTTTGTGAAACACACAATTAAAGCTACTCAGGAAGTTGCAATATTCACTTAAGCAAATGATTTGCAAAGATGCAGTAAACTCTTAGTTTCATCCTCAGAAGCAGCCTGAAAAAGTTTGATAAATTCATGGTTTAATATCCTTTGATACAATAGACAAATCTAATGGGAGGGCATAGCCAGCTGTCTCTTCAGTAAGGCAGTACCAGATTCAGTGAATCAACCCCAGCCTGTAGAAGAATGTTTTTCTGATGGAAAAGGTCATTATTCTCTTCATCATGTCATAGAGGCACAGTAGACTTGCCATGAACTTTGTAGGTGTGGATGATGCTTCACTAGAATTGAGGTGAAGCTTCTCTTTCAGTTTGTGATTCTCACCTCCAAAAGCCACTACGAGAGGACCTGGGCAGCATCCACAAGGTTTTGTGTTTGTTTTGGATAAGTGAACTGCAAGTGGCTCTATGCCCTTGGTTTCATCATGGTTCTTTAAAAGATGTGAATTGACAGCATCAAACTGACTTGCAATAATCTTTGTTACTCACTGGGTACTCCAACTTCGTTGTTAATCTCAGTATATTCACTATTTGAATTAGTTTCTTTTTAGAAGATGAACAAGACTACTACCAACCCCCTACTAATCTCTTCCGCCTCATCTCCCTGCCACCGAAAGCAACCCAATTACATTTCTGTAGGTGATCTTTAGCTAATAAGCTGCTAGGTTTCCTTTTGGTGTAGCTGGGAATGTATAAATAGATGGGGATTACCCAAAAAGGCTGCTAATGAATTACTATAGGTAATGCTCCAAAAAGCTTAGGCACACAATCAAAGAGGTCTGTAAAAGAAAATCCCCTGGTTGTTTAAGAGCAAGGAGCAATCTGTGCTTACAGAGTCACACCATGCAGACTTACTGGCAGGAGCATTTACCTTGCCAGGAGTAAAACTGCAGATTCCCAGGCAAGCTCATCCAGCAGTGCAGGTGTGGGGCACAGTCTGCTGTGGGAAGCCTCTCCTGGGCACAAGTAGCACTAAGTCAGTTTGCTGAAGGACTGCATTGCTCTGGAGAACCAGGCTAGAGTCTTACATAGATGCACAGCCTTGCAAGTGCCCCCTTGACCTCGGACAAGAGGAACTGGTGCTCAAGCAGAGAAAATCACAGAATGACACCGATATTCTGAACTGGAAGGGATCCACAAGGATCATTGGCTCCAGCTCTTGAGTGAAAGGCCCACACGGGGATCAAACCCTCAGTGTTGTCACTATTAGCACCAGGCACTGACCAGTTGGGCTAATACAGAGCCTAGCTGCCCCTCTGCTGTGCAACGGTGGAAAAGGAGGAAAGGACCTTATAATATTTCATTGGTGTGGGAGGCATTTAAGTACCTTTTTTTCTTGTGAAATAAGTGGCTCCAGCTACAATAACTTGTGCTGGGTGGACAGTCTGCTGCTTCTGAGCGTGGAGGAGAGGTAGAAGCTGTAGGAAATGGCTGGGTAGTCTCTGCTTTTGAAGGCAGAGCTATAAACTGCAGGGGCAAATTAGACAGGAGTATAATATCTTATACTGGGATGTAATTCTTGTTCTTAATCAGTGATTAAAAAACAGTTTAGCCATATAAATTCCTTCCACTTTCAAAGTACAAAGGAGCTGTGCTCATTTACTCCAGCCAAGAATTTGATATAATAATTTTGGGAAGCTTCCTGTTTCTTTCATGTTCACAAGAATCCTGTATTATGTAAAGAGACTGTGGCATGAATGTTACCTGGCCCAATTTCTGCATGTAATTAATTGACTTAGCTTTTTTGTATGCATGCTTTCCACACACAAAAGGATGTTTTAAATCACAGCCAATTGCTGAGAACACTTTCAACGAATCTTTTATTTTAAAAAAGTTCCTAAATATTCTGTTTTCCTTTAGTCCCACATTATACAACTGTAAAGTTTTTAAGCAAGCAATATGGTATTTTTCTCCTGAGCCTTCTAGTCACAGGCTTTCTGTTTTTTTCCAGAAATATCAGACATTCTACACCATATGTTCTATAAGAATCTAACTGTGTACACTTTGCTGAAAGTTCTTCTTGGGATACTTTTGTCCAACAAATGCAGCCCAAAAGCATCTACATAGGGCTAGTTCAGAAGTAGGAAAAAAAAAACACCACAGGATGAAAGGTACTTTATAGAGCACATAAACATTGTGTGTAGGTCTTCAAATGTTGCTTGGCTAAGACTTTGATAGAATATCTAGGATACTTTTCCTGGAATGACAATGTTGTGAAATCGTTTGAGTAGTAATTTGTTTGGAGCAATACCTGTGATTTCTGGCATGTGCTGGAAATTTTAATTGAGGCTCACATATGTTGAGAACAAACACTTGAAATCATTAGGCTGGTAAAATATATAATCTATATTTTATGACTTTGAGTTGAGTGAAGCTGTAGTATCAGCTGAGCCATATTTTGGGTTGCAATAAAAATGGTCTCTTTAAAGAGAGTCTCAGTTTGTACAAAGAGGAAATTTGCTGGGATTTCTTGTCAAAAATGCTGATTGGAAGACAAGAGGGGTCTTCATCAAAGGGAAAAACTTGAAAAGAAAAATAAAAGGGGCAAGTGAGTTTTGAAGGCTAGATACTGGATTGAGGAAAGAGAGGGATAGAGGGAGAATATAAAAATAATACAAATTGTGAAAGGGAAAATGATGCAGAAAACAGCATATCAAAAAATGGAGAGTAAGATTAAGAAAAAGAGCAGAGTTAGCAAGAGAAAAAGCATTAAAGCAGTGCTGGAATTAGGCCAGTGCTGGACTGTGACATTTCACAAAAGAACCCTCTAATGAGGGTTAGACTAATTGAAATTTGTCCCTCTCCAATTCTGATGGTTAAGTTCCAGTACTGATGAGGGAAACACACAGAAAAAACCAGAATGAGGAACAGCTCTCCAGCATGACTAGGAGCACACTTATAATACCAAATATAAAAGGACAATATATTTTTTCCAAACTGTTTTTTCTTTCTTTGCAGCACACAGTGAATTATCACTGACATGGAACATAAATGCAATTCAGTCAAGTTCCAACTTTAAACAACAGATCTGAGAAGACCTCTTAAATGTAAGTCATTTGGTTATGAACATATACATTATTAAAGTTTTGTCTGCCTTCAAAAAATAAATGTTATTATTTGGGGGCAAATAAACCAAATTCTTTTTGTGCTATTAAGTAGCTGAATATACATTTTAAAAAGGAAGCCTAGTGCAGGCTGTACCACAGGATCATGGCTGATTCTTCTTTACAGGGTCTCCTGTAACTAACATTACCAATAATATAAAAGAGGAAAGTATTTATTATGCAAGGTCTACAGCTAAATATTTATACTAGGAGATCTGATCCTTCTGGTCTATTTTATCCATTATTAAATTATAGAAGGAAATAGATAAAGGAAAGGATCCTTGACTTTTTCAAAAGCAGAGTCTTCTTTCATGTAAATTAGGTAAATAATTTTTTTAAGAGAAAAGTGCAGTTTTAAATATAAAGCTAGAAGAAATTGTTTAAATAACCATTTTTTACATAAACCTAGTGTATTGGGAAAATAATCATATGGAGTAAAATATATGCTCAGTATTTTTCATATAAAGTGGGAAATGCTTCTCAACACACGTGAAATTTATGGGACACACTTCTTGTGTTTCACTTGTACCAATTTAAGGGAGAGGCAACTCTGCTGAGGTAATGCTGATGCAAGATCCACTGAAGATCTGCCCAAGTGTGAGGGGCCTGATTCAGCCAAGTGTATAAACACATGCCTGAATTCATTCCCACTCACAGCATATGCTTACATGTGCTATGGCTTCACTGTCACACACAGTTTATGTCAGCTGTAGCACAGTCCAAAAGCTGTAACATCCATCATTTCAAAAGGAATGCAGAGCTGTAGGCTGAGTAAATGTGTTCTCATCGGCTGCTGGGCCCTGCACATGGAGTGAAGTGCTGCTTGTGACTACACTTGGCGAAAGGAAGATCCTCAGAGCTGCTCTGAGAAGCCTTTCCACCACCAAGGAGGGTTTTCTGTAGCTGGATAAGGTGTTTTCATCTTGAATTCTTTTGGAATCTCTTTTTGGAATTAGTAAAATCCAGCTATTCTGTTAATATGTTTAGATAATGTAGTGATTGGCACCTTAGAAATACTTAAGACAGACAGATAAAAGGATTCCAAATGCATCCTTTGTGAATTCTTAATAAAAGATTTTGCATTGTCCAGTGATGAAAACAAATCATCTGTGGAAAGACAAAGCTGTTTTCCATTAGTATCATTCACTGAGGAAGTTTGTATATGTTTGATGTCTGATATCATCTTAAACTTAATCATTTTGCCATTTCTAGCGACAAGATATGTCACTTGACAAGCACTTGTACTTTATCTCTGCCTCTTCTCTTTTCTTTTTTTTCCCCAAGCTTCAAGGTCTGTGCTGTATTTTTTATACAATGATGGAATTGATGAGCAGGTGAAGTTTTCTGACAGTAAATTGCTTCTTTTACAAACAATACACAAGTTCTGGATTTAGTTCAAATTCCAGAGAAACCAGATGAACTGGTAAAAATTTATTTCCTTCAGGTTTTTCAACTAGGGTTAGACCAAAGAAACCTCTGTATCACAGATCTTTTGGGAATCCAATACCAACAATCACTCTGAATGGACTTGACCTTGCTTTGATTTTCTTTTTGCTACACTGACATGCTTCTCCTCTTCACAGCTCTTCCCAATACTATATGTTACTGAACTATTCACAGAATCATATCATAGAATACTTCAGGTTGGATGGGACTTTTAAGATCATCTCGTTATCCTAATACTAATGGTGAGGAGGAGTTTTATAAGTGTTCAGTGTGTGGTGACAAATACTATATTTTTAAAATTAATTTCAAGTTAATGCTAAATTATTACGGAATTACCTACTACATACCCTTTACTATTAAAAGAGTTCATCATGTTTAATGTTATTACAGTGAACACCAAAGGAATTAATAATGATTCACACTTCTCATAGAGTGGTACCAATGTAGAGAAAAGAAGGTTAGCCTAATTAAATTCCACAAACCACTTTAGGGCTCTGCTGTATTGTGGAGGCTGTTTTTTTATGTTAATTAATTCTGAATGAAAGGTTTCTGAAGTGTTTTAATATTGTTCAAAGAGGCACCAGGAAGTACTTCAAAATTACTATTTTTTTTGTCCAGGATATTTTGACCAAGCAAGCATCATCATTTCCACAATGAGCTCCTGCATTTACTGTATAAATTACAGTAAATAATAACAAATTGAGGATTCTAGTATTTTACTGAGAGTTACAGCTGAAGTTGGGTGAGGATATTGCTGTGTTCTGACACGACACAACTTGGGGAGCAAACCTCAGGCCTGGAAATCCAGTTCACTTCCTTGCAGTACACAGAGTTGCTGGACAATGCATTATGGGCTTAAGTCCTCTTTGGAATTGCTTACTATCCTCATTCCTAGTGTTCCACAAAAACAAATGATACACCACAATTGGCTTAGATCCTGGTTTCCACACATCTGACTTCCTGACAATCTAGTGTTGTAGTTCAAGGGGCGAAAGGGTACATTTTTGCATGTTATTTGCTTTCTGGTTCTTTTTAATTGTCAGAAAGTAGAGAGGTAGAAGGCATCTATTGGTAGCATTTTGGTGGCCTGCCTAGTTCCTTTTCAGCTTCCCTTAACTGTTGTTGAGTAATACAAGTATTTCAGACTGGGATTCACACCAAAAAAAATAGCCGTGAAAAAACAAATGTGAAAATTTGCTTTGCCTCTCCTTCTACTGAAATTCTTGGAAATGTTTTTACTTTTAGCCTTCCAATAGACCTTTTTGGAAATCCCATTCAAGCTGGATTTTTCAAACCCCAATTCCCTTAAGCACATGCTTCACATGTTCGGCATGTGTTTAAATTCTCTTGATTTAGTGTCTCATACTTAAGGGCATTGCTGAATAAAGAAGGGCATGAGCATGTACTTAAATGCTTTGCTGATCAAAGGAACAAACCTCTTGATTTGATCTACATTTAATGCAAGTTAGATCACCTATGCAATAGTCAAGAATTTACTAAATGTCTGCTAAAGACAGTTCTTGATTAAGTTCGTTTGGCTATAGAAGTAGGAAGGGCTGCATAATACAGCACATTCCTTAATATTTTTTATGCCATTGGTTGTAAATTACATTTTCAAGTGCTATGTTCTCACTGCAAATAAAAAAAAAAGGGATTAATTCAGTAAAAATGAAAAGAGAAAAGAGGGGCTTGGTTGTTAAAGACATCTATGCAGTGTAACACCAGTATGATTCAATATGTTTTATGTTCTTAATACTTTTTCTTTCTATATACAGTACAGTATGTAATGCATCTCTTCCTCCTTACACTAAAAATTTATATTCAAGATACTCTAATGAAGTACATCTTGAGACTCCTTTTCATGGCTAATGAGGAGACAACAAGAATTTGACTAATACTAGTACAATTACTGGAGCAGTGAAGCGTGCATCTCTGATTAGACGTGATAATTTGCAAGGCTGGGCTCTTCACATTAAGTTTGCAAACAGTTTAAAAATCACTTCCTCTATTTATCCAGCTAATCTCTGTTTAATGACTACAGACCTGACAAAAGAAAGAGAATGTCTCTTAAAACCCGATACTTCATTTATGAAGCTTGTACGTAGAGGAGAGGTGTAATTGGTAATAAATTTTTTCCAGAATACTTTTAGATGAAACCATGCAGCTGACTTTTGACTATGCAGTGGTATTTTTATTATTCCTGTAATACTCAGTCTACTTTACATAGAGCTTTGTTGTCTTTGTCCAGGTTTAGAGGTATATTTCTACTGATTTTTGGCTCTTTTGATTTCTTTCTAATTTGCCTTTTGAATTAAATACTCGATAATTCCTAGAGTATGAATATTTTTGTTGGATTTGCTTCCCCCCCGCCCCAGAAAATGTTCGTAGAGTGACTGGTAACGGTGCTGTTAGGGAATTCTCCATCAGTCATCAGCATCACAGACAGGCAGGTTTTAAACGGAATCAGGCACATACTATTCCAGATTTTTGAAATATTCCTTCATCTTTGAGGCCTCTGTTCACCATTTGGACTTGAAGCAAAGCTGCCTGAAACAATAGGAACCATGGTTAGAATTCCTGATGAATTTAATTAAGCAAGGAGAAGCAGCTCTTGCTGTCGGTAGGTGGCACTTGTCCTGAGGCAGGAGTGAGATGATATTTTTAAAAGGACAGCCAGCAGTTTCAGTTGGGCCTAAAAATGGATGCTTTCATGTAAAACTATGTCCCAGGACACGTCACTGATAGATATAACACGTTTTAGGTGTGACTTCAGAGAAAGAACTTCTATTAGAGGTTTTACCTGAGTTTGCCAAGTCAGTTGACATGCTCATACCTGGACCAGGTGCCACTGAGTTGTCTCTGTATTGCACAGTTGGCCTCATATGATTGCAATTTCTCTTAGGATCCTCTAAAACTGAGTAAAAACAGATTCAAAACTAATGTAATGTCATAGAAAGGTAGAAAGGATTCAAGACTGTGACTCCAATGGATATTTTCTGGAGTTTTGGCTTAAATGAGTAAAAGTAGAAGTATGGAAAGAGGATCAAATGCTCAGCCTGTTGTTTTTTGCCTATATAGCTTCCAGAGAGCATGATTAGCTTTGTCTAAAATATCTTGTTAAAGATGGGCTCTGGGATTTGCCTGTCTATTTTAGTAAGAGATATCTACTACCTTTTTGTTTCTACTGAAACGCAGCAGCTGTTGCAAGGATTGTGTGGAACAGACAGAAGATGTGCATCAGCTTCCTTCTGGACCTACGGAAGCTATTTGTGTCAGAGAGGAGGGGATCCTTAGGGATCTTTTGACAGACTGCATGGAAAAGACATCTTTAAATACTGAGGGCATCTGGATCTTTCTCCTCTTCCAGACACAAAAGAGATAAAAATAGAAAATTATGGGGTTTAGTTCTTGGGGATGGGAGTTTCTAAAACTGATCTGAATTGCCAGTGGCAGAGCATCCTCCCTAAAGACTAGGATAGAAGGGTGGAGGCAATGCAAAATGACATCACCTCTTGCTGTTACTAATGTGATGGAAGATGGCCAATGCAGCTTCAGAAATGGAAAAAGCAGATAAACGATTTTCTTTATTTTTGCTCTGCAGTCTCCACTGGTGGTCCTTATAGGACCAACTGTCTAATTTCACTGTTACCCGTTACAAACTAACAGATTTAAGGACCAGGAGTTAGAATTTTAATGTGCTACCTCTTCATAAAAATCATAATTTTTTAAAAAATTGGCAGATTCTGCCTAGAACTGAAACTAAGGAAGCAGTTTCTCAATGAGGAAAAATTGAATAGCAATTACACTATGATCAGGGCTAGCAGTAATTGTTCCTTGTTACCTATGCTATTTAGAGCTCTTGTTCTTGAATCTGTGTGTGTGCTCTATATAATTGATACTACTTTGTAATAATAAATTTCCTGCTTCCAATCACAACAGCAGTGCAGGGAAACAAAGGCCTGCTTTTGCTCTTGCTCAGTACCCTGGGAAGTAGCTTATCCTGCCATGAGCGAAGGTGAGGGACTGCAATGTTTGCATGCCGTTTGGATAGTACTTGTGATCAGTGGAGAGTGTCCTCACCATCACACAGTGAGTAGTTCAAGCAGATGCCCAGTACTGTCTCTAATCTCCAAAGCTGTCTGTTAAGCACTGAAGAGAATTACTGAGTTGCTTTTTCCTCTTCCCTGTGCCTTGAGGCAGGATGCACAGCACTGAAAGGCTGGAGCTACTCAGTCTCCAGCTGCCTGTTGTCTTTGGGTGTTCTCTACTGGGATAGGGCGTTTAGGAGCCATTGAAGCCACAATAGATTTTTAGGACATGTTTACTTACAAACAGGTTAATGTTAATGCAATTAAGTGATAAAAAGAAGCAACAAAATCAGTCATTAACCTTAATTTAGAGTGGCCACTAACTTAGTGTTGGTTCCAGCTTATGGGACTGGCTAATGAACTATTGCTTTTTCTAGAGCTCGTACCTTGGAAAGTTCCTAGGGCTACATAATTCCCATTCCTTTTGAAGCAGATAATTAGTGGAGACACCCTGAGTTAATTCTGCCTTTTTTCCGTTCTGAATGAGGTGACACCTTCGGTTTTCTCTTCTGTTTACTCATTCTCTGACTTTATTAAAGGCAGAACAGGAAACCTTTAATTTTTTTCTACTGGTTAGTTCTTTTTCATTTGTATTCTCTGGTGTAAATGGTAAAGTACATTTTGCCTGGTAGCCAAGTAGGGTCTAATTTGGTTCCCTGTAAAATCAATGCAAACCTTTCAGACGGCTTTGTAGTTTCGTAGTAGATTTATCTCTTGTACTCATTTTAAAAGAAACAAAACCATTTGTAACTTGGACAAAAAATCCAAACCCAAGTATAATGGAAATGCTGTGGGGCCAGGAATTGGTACTGGGAACGGTTTTTACTTGAAGAGACAAGCAGAAGTTAGAAGCATGCTCTGACTTTATCTCAAAGCCGAGTCATTCTCTGAAATAGAATGTAGTTGTCACATATGTAAAAAAAAAAAAAAAAAAGCTCATTGTTACTCTTCTGAATATGCCCATAATAAAACCTTACGTTTATTTTGTTGACAGTTCCATAAATTAAAATGTGAATATAGAAATTTTTTCCTTCCAATAGTTTTTCATTGTCTTTATCAATGTAGTGGAGCACTGTTTCAAGCATTCAAAGAGTGCCTGTGCCTTTATCTGTCACAGTCTGCCAGATACCATGTTCCTCTGCATAGACCTCTCTCCTTTCCCGCTGAGATTACTCACAGGGAAGAGTTCATGAGTCCCTGAGTACGTCCAGGAGCATAAGCGGTTCTGTGCTTAAGGCATTAGCGTGGCAATGTGGAAATCTGAATTCTGAGATTAAGCCATGTGTCCCTGAACATGAGAGAAATCAATTTCATAAATGGCACCAGTGTCAGTTTTGCCTGTTGGTTAAACAGCAATAATATTTCCTCCTTTCTTTCTTTGCATGGATCACGGGCTCCTTCAGGAGCAACTGGTGGTCTGGTAATCACAGAAGTACCTGGGTTTTCCCAGGACATTTTTTCTTCCACCATGAGGAATGTTGAAATTAGATTCACTAATCAACAGGGAAACTCCTATGAATTCCAAATTTACACAGTCCCCTAGGTTGTTTCCACCTCTCTGTATATCTGATTTATTTGAATCCTCATTTCCTAAGTAAATAAGATTTATGAAAACATCTTTACCTGTCTTCCATTTTGAATCAGACATATTAGTGACAAAAGTTCTTCATCACATTAAATTCCTAATAAGTAATAAAAAACCTCTCCTGGAAAGCAAATATCTTTTTATTTTGTCCACTGGAGTGGGTGGAAAATAAGAATCACTTAAATTCTTACTAAAGCAAAAAATACCCTACACAGAATAGTACTTTATGAATGCTTAGCTGCTTGGAAAAAACCTGTTTTTGGAGTTTTTGCTGCTTTAGACATTAAAGAATCCCCTCGTCGACTAAAGCTTCTTTCCTGTGTGAATTACCAGTTTTCAAACAAGGAGCAACAGAAAAAAAATGGGTTTTTTCCATTAATACCTACTGGATATTTAGTTATGGTGACCTCACACATTCAGTTAAAAGTTAATCAACTAGAAGACACTAGCCCAGTGGAAACCAGATGTAGTTTGCTCCACTGCTCATGGAACAATTTCTATGCAGATTCCTTATAATTTCTTCCCCAGATGTGAGCTGCCCCCTCTGATCACTGTGCTATTTCTAACAACTTGTTCACACACTCCACAGATTTTAAAGCAACTCTTGTACAAAGTGAATCATCCTCAAGTTTGGAATAAATAGGAATTGGGCTATTTCTAAAATTACTGTTTAGAAATGGGTCTTAAATGGCAGCATTGTTTTCCATTTAGTTGTTGTTAGTGTGAGGCCGGTGTGGTGCTGTTTGTTAAAAGATTCTCACGTCACGGATAAAAACTGATGCACAGGAAGTTCCATCTGAAGATGAGGAAGAGCTTCTTTACCGTGTGGGTGACCAAACACTGGAACAGGTTGCCCAGAGAGGTCATGGAGATTCCCTCACTGGAGATATTCCAGAATCATCTGGACACAGTCCTGCGCCATGTGATCAAGGATGGTCCTGCTTGAGCAGGGAGGTTGGTCCCTTGCAACCTTATACATTCTGTGATCTCTTTCAGTACCCTTTGGTTTTGCTACCTTTATGGGAAATGTGCTATTTCACCACAAGTGGGACTCTGCCTCCAGGATGTTTTGCAGTGGGATTTATTGTGCTTTTGTTTGTTGCCTCAGAGACTTTACCTGTGTAGGTACTTAACTTGATTTAGTCACCTTTTCGGTTTTCTGAGCTCTCTGCCTAAATCTGGAACTACAAGAGCTGTGGAAATTCCATTTCACCCAAAAGTTCCTTGTGAGCTGAAACTTCAGTTCATTTTCACAGAGATTTCTGGTATGGGCTGGTAAAATAGACAGTAAGATGATAAGTAAGACAGTAAGATAATAATGCTTTTATAATTATTGTTCCTCTTCATAAGCTCTTTACATGTGGATGTAGCAGAGGCAGACAGAATGTGATTTCCACTGCACTATCAGCAAGCTTTTAGTGAACCAAGGTGGTTCACTGCCCCAAAGGTAGATTTTGTGCTTGAGGGTTGTTTTTGGACTGCAAGGTTGCAGGTCACAGCTGCTGGCATTTGGATGTGCATCTCTCTTGAAAATGTGCAAAATGTTTGGCATTGCCAGAACAGGAAGTCCAGCTACAACAAAAACACTGGTTTTATGTGGGAGCACATACATGCAACAGCACATCAAGTGTCCCTAGAAGGAATCTGCTGCTCTCCTGATGTGTGAGGGTGCTTATTTTTGTGTGTATTTTCCATTAACCCTGAAATAAGGGTTCCATGCCTTAGAAATCTTAAGGTAGAGGTTTGGGTCTTTTGGTCATGAAAGTTAAAACAATTAACTCATTCATAAGGCAGGAATTTTAATTGAGATCACCAATGTTGAAAAACAAGTGGCTTATTCACAAGTAGAATTATATGTTTTTCCCAGGCTTTTCCTCTAAATATTTGATCATAGAAGGGCTTGTTTTAGACCAACTGCAGCAGAAGAAAACATTACTCTTAGATTTTATATTCTGTGAGTCAGTGGAAGTTGGTAACACACAGCTATATTTATCTTGTCCTGTCATTTCAGATGTACCTTACCCCACTCTATGGAATCATTTCTTATAGATGCTGGCAGCAGTCCTTGCCATCTCATACCTGATTTTTTATTTTTTTTTAAGCTAGACTTGTTTATTTTAGACAGGTTGCTTCATACCCTGTTCAGAAATGAAATGTTTTCTCTGTGTATGCAATTTGACAGAAATGAAGAAAAATCTCATCCATTTTCCTCCGTTGTCCTTACCTCATATGAAGGAAAACATTCACAGCTGTCTCTGGTGTCCTGCAATGCAATAATTTTTCTCAGAGGTGGACTAATACCGTAAAACCTGCTGACAAGGCTACTTGCCTTCTGTACTTGGTACTGTAATGTCTGAACACTGGGAGTACAAATATGATCTCTTCAAGTTTCTGTTAAGCCCAGTACCCTCTAAACAGACTCATAGTTTGCTATTTAGGCTAACAGAAAAGGTACAAAGATTTTTACTGGCACTGAAATGAATAATTTCCAAAACACCCCAGGGAGCTATACACAAAGATCTTACTGAAAACCAACAAGATTTGTACTCAGTAGAAAATTTTCACCTTGGAAAATTACTGCAGACACATGTTAGAAGTTACACTAAAAGAAATCTTCAACATTGGATGAGTTGATTTGTTTCTTCTGTCATTGGGTTCATTGTTCTTTCGTACAAGCGTAGTGGGCAATGCTTTGCTATCGAGGCACAGGTCCAGTGTAAAGTCGACTTGAGCTGGTTTGAATGGCAATTGCTGCTCTAATAACCATTTTTAAGAAAGCAGCATGAAATTAATATGCTACAGTCTGCACAAAAGGAAGATAAAGCAAATGTAAACTTAGATCAGATAATTAACACGCCTTTGTGCATAGTGCTTGTAACAAATCCCAAGAAACAATCCCATGATATTTTAAACCAAGGAGGTTAAACTTTGTAAATGTGATGAGGTTCCTCTTTCACTCTTTGAAGAGGTCTAGATGAAACGGGGATTTTTTTGTTTGAGGTCAAGAAAATGTAAGTGATAACGGATAAAAAACATTTCAACCTCAAACCAATCATTCTAACTTTACAAACAAAAATCCAAAAAGGATCTTTCCTGTGATTATATTAACATAAAGGCTTAGATACTTCTTTTAGAGATGCTAAACAGTACAATGAATTTTTATAGTGCTGGAGCAGAATAAAAGCAGAATAAGAATATTCCTCTTAAGGAAAAGAGGATAATATATTTTCTGGAGGATATCCAGGGATGTTTTCCCTTTTTTTTTTTTCCCCATCCTTCTTTCTTGGTGTTTTTTTGGGGGGGGTTGTTTCTGGTTTTTTTTTTTTTTTTTTTTTTTTTTTTTTTTTTTTTTTTTTTTTTTTTTTTTTTTTTTTTTTTTTTTTTTTTTTTTTTTTTTTTTTTTTTTTTTTTTTTTTTTTTTTTTTTTTTTTTTTTTTTTTTTTTTTTTTTTTTTTTTTTTTTTTTTTTTTTTTTTTTTTTTTTTTTTTTTTTTTTTTTTTTTTTTTTTTTTTTTTTTTTTTTTTTTTTTTTTTTTTTTTTTTTTTTTTTTTTTTTTTTTTTTTTTTTTTTTTTTTTTTTTTTTTTTTTTTTTTTTTTTTTTTTTTTTTTTTTTTTTTTTTTTTTTTTTTTTTTTTTTTTTTTTTTTTTTTTTTTTTTTTTTTTTTTTTTTTTTTTTTTTTTTTTTTTTTTTTTTTTTTTTTTTTTTTTTTTTTTTTTTTTTTTTTTTTTTTTTTTTTTTTTTTTTTTTTTTTTTTTTTTTTTTTTTTTTTTTTTTTTTTTTTTTTTTTTTTTTTTTTTTTTTTTTTTTTTTTTTTTTTTTTTTTTTTTTTTTTTTTTTTTTTTTTTTTTTTTTTTTTTTTTTTTTTTTTTTTTTTTTTTTTTTTTTTTTTTTTTTTTTTGGAAAATACTTATTAAATTTTACCATTGAGTCAGGTAATTGAGCTAGATATCAATCACTGCATAGATAGCAGAAAATGCTTGACATATACAAGAGAAAAAAAAATATTTCCTGAGTAACCTGCAACAGAGAAAATGGGGATCCCAGTGCAGTTCCATAATCCATGCTTAATGCTGTAGTAGCATCTGCAGTATGTCACTGCAATCTCACACAGCAAAACCAGGTGTGCTTAAAGGAAGAAAGCCTTTACAAGCCAAATGCTGTGGGATGAAGTCATTAGTGTCTATACCCTAAGAAGGCTGGAATTAGACTTTAAGCATTCATTCAATTTTACTAAATTTTGGTATGTAACTGTTATCCTGATGGTAAAAAATTTTATTCTTTCCTGTGTATCTAGGGTTTTATCCCATTACATGCTGACCTTCCTTATGTAATTGGCAAAAGGGTATTCCATTAAAAGTAAAAGCTTTTTTATTTCATTTTGTCCATATGGTTCAATTTTTAATGTCCATCCTCTTAGTGACCAAACATTTACCAGGTTCAGTAACTTTCTGTAGATGACTGTATATTATGGCTCAGTTGCTCTGAGGTCAATCCACTGTTTTCCTATTTATTTACTTTAAGAAATGAACAGACTTTCTTGTCCAGACCAGCCATTTTCTCAGATAGTACACAGAATAAGCCACAACTTTCAGGCACCAGGACTAATGCTGCATATCGGATATAGGTATACATTCTGAAAAAAAACTACGTCAGTTCTTTTCTAGTCAGGCTTTTCTCTGACTTTTTTTTTTTTTAACTTAGAAACTGATGAGTTCGTGATAGCCTATGTTACAAAGCTGAATTTAAATCTATTTTTTGGAATAACTGCGGCGTACACTGGAAATCTGTCAGACTACTAAGTTGCACCACTAGCTGATGGTTTAGCTAGCTTGATAGTTAAAGAAAGGCAGAGCTGGAACTATTGTATCTGTCCTAGAGGTTTCAAACTACTGACAAAAGGGAATATTAAATATCTAGTCAAAATTCTAAATTGAAGTGTAAAACTGTGAGGGTTTAGGTACGGCAAAAGAGTTACCAACAAAATTTAATTTTGTAATGGAAAGATAATACATTAGATTCTCTAGATCTTTTATACAAAAAATACCTTACAGATAGTTTACAGCACTGAATATCTCAGAAGATTCTACTTCTCAGCTTTATTGTGGCAGGCAAATCCTTCAATCAGTGCTGTTAAAGCAGTTTTTAAACTACTTGTAGGTGGGGTGTGCCATCAGTCTCAGGGCTGCGGTATTTCATGTTTCCACTCTGTGCTCTTCACTCAATTGCAGAGATTAGGAGAAGTAGCTGTGACTATATTATGGGTTTTATGCAATTCTGAAAAAAAAGGCAGTAATGAACAGAAATCAAGTAAAAATTAATTGAGAGGAATAGATGTGTCTTATTTTGTGGTGTTTTAACTTTTAAAAGAGCAAAACCAATCTCTTTTTAAAATAAACTAAGAATCTTGAGACAAACTCAGGCTTTTTGTGGCAAGGGGAGCTTGTAGCCGCAGAATATCTATCATGATCACTGGAAGTTGTTTGCAGTATACTATGGAAAATAGTTCTGCAATGGTGGGGTGTCCTGGTCACTTCAATAAATCACTGTTGCTTTGAAAGTTTCTAGTATTTTCATCCATGTTTTCGTCTTTTTTTAGTTAGAGAATAATCTCTGTGTATGTCCGTGAAAAAAAAGCGTGATGACGCTACAATAGCTTCAATTAAAGCTTTTCTAGACTATAGAAGTTTTGTGTTTGGATTTATTCTAGGAATGGAGTATCACAATGAGACAGAACTTAAGGTTTCACCATTTGGAAAATTCATAATGGCTTTTGGTGTGAACTAAAAATAAGGAACAAGCACCAGAGATGAAATTGTGAGAAACAAGAAATTTCTATACTTTGACATTAATTGCAATTCATACCACATTTTACACATGACCAAATTTTCTTTCAGAAAAAATAATTTAACATTCCACATGATTTTTTTTTTTCTTTAAGTATTTTCTTATCACTGAAAACTTTCCTTCTGACTCCATTTCCCCATCAGTTCCTGGTAAAGCATTTCACATATGTATAAACTTTCCAATGCTTCGCTTTTATGGCTTTGCTACTAACACACAAGAGTACTGTCACAAACTTGTATGTGTAAAGTGGAGATAGGATCTAGTGGCATATTTATTAACTGGCTTTCAGAGCCCTGTTAGAACATATTTTGGTGGAAAGAGGCATTTATGTTCATAAATTAGCTTGCTGGTCTGTAGTTATATTTGTGTGGAAGGTACAACCTGCTATCTGATCAGGTCTTAATTAAATCTTGGGAGCAGTAGATGTCTTGTGAATTCATTTCATGAAATGAAAGAAATTTAATATAAATGCAGTACAATGCATACTTAAAAGACTAAACAATTGTACTAGAACTGGTGGAAGAGATCTTAAATCAGTTGCATATAGTTTTTGTTTATGATCCATCAACTGACAAGGACGATAAGTAAAGCTTTAGTTTGTTAATACCTGGCCCATGAGGGAAGGTAAGAACTAAAGCTAAAAGTCTTTCAGGCAAAGGAATTTTCTTATACATACAACTGGCAGAAGACAGTTGTGGAAACTAAAATACTCCTCATGTTCACAAACATTGTCCAGTTGTTTCTGAGTCTAATGAAACTTTTCCAAAGTGAAGACCACAGAAGCTGAGGCATCCTATCCAGATAATCCAGGACCAGAAACTTTGAAAGGACTTGATACTTACCTTGGGACAGCTGGCTGTCCTGAGATTTGCCCCAAAAGCAAAGTCTTTGGAGCCTAGGCAAGTTGCCCCAAAGCTGGGCATAGGCCTGCAACATTTGTCTCTGAGGGTGTTGGGGCAGAAACTACAAGCTCTGTCCTGAGGAGGAAGCCCCCACAGCAGGGTGGCCCCGTAGCAGTGTTTGGTGGCACATCCAGCTGGAGCCCTGGCTCTGCCCCTCTGCAGCTTCTTGCTGTGAAGCATGGGTGAAGAACTGGGTGAAAACATGGGAATACTTGTCCCGTGCGTGTGACTTCAGGGCTAAACTCCCAGCAGTTCTGTCCAGAATCCATCAGTTTTGAGAATCGTAAGACTTACAGAAAATGAGTCAGTCAGTGCAGCTGCAGGGTCCTGAGAACTGATTTTCTACGGAAAAAATGTGGGTTTGACAATGTCTTGCTGTCAACTCAAATTTGTCTAAACCTGAACTCCAGAGCAGGCATAGTTCCTGGGAAATGGAAACTACTTTTTGACTAGTTTCCCTTATAGCTATAACCATGATTTTTTTTTTTCCTGCATAATTTTTGCTGTCCTTTTTCGCTTTTCCAGCTCAGCATGCTATTTTTTTCCCCAGAACTGAAGTCTCTTTAGAACAGAGTCCCCTTTGACCAAGTATAGAGAGGAATAGTGCCAGGAGAAACAAAACCAGGACGAGAGGAAAATACCTTTAAGAGCTTCTTCATATGCAGAGAATAAAACCCACATTTCTTTATGAGGATTTTTTTTTTCTGGAGTAGGGAGTGAGAAGATGGGGTAAGTCACTCACCTACCCTATTACAGACTTCTCTTCCACATGGGAACTCTCTGTTTTAGCCAGATGAAGGTTTTGCACACATTCCTTTAACATACACAGTTGGGATTTGTCTAAATCCTGTGATGCATCTCTTGAGCAGGATAGGTTTAGTCCAATGCCAGTTGATGAAATCCTGGCCACTGATTCCAAAGAAATTTAGTCCTTAGGTAAGCATAAATACCAGCTTTAATATTTTTAAGAGTGCCTCAAGTGGGTTATGAAGAAAAAAGGGTAACATGACTTGATGCATAGAATGCTTTCCAATTTGTTGAGTTACCGGCCAGCTTCTGAAATTTCTCACGCTTAATCTAACAGGGAGTGTGCCTGAGCAAAGGAAGCTGTAAGCATCAAGAAAGGAGTGAAGGCAAGGCACACAGACAAGCTTCTTTGCGGTTACCAATGTGTTTTCCCTATTAAAATTATGTAGCTGCCAGCATTGCATATTTTTCTCACACAGGCACTACCCAAATGGGGAGATGCAGAGATGTCCCCAAGTTCCTTCAGATAAACCAGGCACATTTGGTAACAATTGAACTGCAGAGAGGGAGGGGTTTCTATTGGCTTTTGCTGATATCGTCTGGTTCATATTAGGTTGGAATTTCTGAGATTGGGAGTGTATTACTCTAACAAACAGTGGTTGCTATAGGAAATGTAGGATCATCTGTATTATCCTACATATACAGAATAGGCATGCATACTGACAGTTTCCTGGGATTTGAGTGTTGGGGGAAGCTAATGGACACTTTTATTGTTATCCTTGTGATTTTATGTCTTGCATTCATTGCCTTTACTCTTGCCATTGTTATAATTATCTGTAGTCGTCAGGAATCTGTGTGGGCTGTAATCAGTCACCAGCCTACCATTTTGTATTTTCCATCTTCAGTTCCATCTAGGACAAGATGATGCTTGGGAACAGCCAGAATAGATTGACCAGAACAAACTGTGACTGAACAATCTACAAGCTTACTTAGGATGAAATAAGTGATTCTGTGGACTAGTAGAGATGTGTCTGGCTCTTATCCTGACTTTAAGAAGGATAGAAGGGGAAAAAAAATCTGCAAAGTGGTCAAATTAACATTACTAAATATTTGAAATCTAGTTTGTTCAGAAAATAATATGGAAAACTTCTGTAACATTAATCTGTAGTCTCTGTTTGTGTTTGAAGTACCTATTAATAGCCCAGGTTTCTTCACCCTTTACTTAGATGTCAGGTGGCAGAAAAGTCTCGCTAGGGAAAGGCAATTCCATGCTGCTTCCAGTTCTTCCTGTGCAGTGGAGATTATCCATAATTGTGTGGTAGTTGCAGCCTCCTGATATATCAGGCAAAAACTGCCATCCTGTTCCCCAAAGACCACCAGATTTGAGGGGTTTGGCTCCAGCATCTTTCAGGTTCCATATCTCACCAGCTTGTGCTGCATGCCAAGTGCATTCATGAAGTGCTGTAATAAATTTGATAACATTGTCTTTTGAAGGAAGCTGTGTCACTGAGCCAGCACATACTGACTGCACACACAGCAATGCTCTGTCTTTTCCTAGCTCTCCGATATAATGACAGAAGGAGGGAAAAAAGCTAGACATAGAAGTATAAAGAAACCAGAGAGCCTAAACTCAGGGTGCTTACTAATGATACTGTACAGAAAAACTGAAAATATGTTAGTACTGATACAGCCTGAGAGTTTACAGCATTTGAATTTTGATCAGCTTTTCATATGTGCAGCTCTCAAAGTAGCAAGTGTATTTGTGAGGTACAGACTGCATTTACTGTCACAGACGTTGTTTCTTGGCGGTGTGGTTTAACCCCAGCTGGCAACTAAGGACCACACAGCCACTTGTTCACCCACCAGGGCGATGGGGAAGAGAATAGGAAAAAAGGTAAAACCCATGGGCTGAGATAGGAGCAATTTAATAATTGAAATAAAATAATCATAATGAAAATGGAGGGAACAAAAAGAGAAAGAAATAAAACCCAAGAAAGACCAGTGATGCACAATGAAATTGCTCATGACCTGCTGAGCAGTGCTTCAGCCATCCCCAAGCAATGACTGGCACCTCTCAGCTAACTGTCCCAGTTTATATACTGGGCAGGATGCTCTGCAGTATGGAATAGCCCTTTGCCCAGCTCAGCTCAGCTGTCCCGGCTGTGCTCCCTCCCAGCTCTTGAACACCTCCTCACTGGCAAAGCAGAGGAAACTGAAAAGTCCTTGACTGAGGGTCAACACCAAGTAGTGCCAACTAAAAGAAAAAAGGTGTGTTATCCACATTCTCCTGCTGAATCCAAAACACAGCACTGTACCAGCTACTAGGAAGAAATTTAACTCTATCCCAGCCAAACCCAGGACACATGGGCATGCTCCATCCCTTCCCTACTGCCATGCAAAATCAGCTTACTCTAAGCCGCAAAACAGGGCTCAGAGAATCTAAGGCCAGCTTTTCCGTGCTCTCTGCACCCAAAGGCAACTGAAGCTGTGATTGAAAGGTGTAGGATGTTTGAAGTGGAGGTAGTGATGCTGAGCTTCCACTAACATCTGGTCATTAATTTCAGCTTTGGGGACTTCCAAAATGTTGGCAAATACAGCTCCAGCTGGCCTGGGGCCTGTGGCTTCTCCATCAGCAGGTAAATAGGCCAGATGGTCTCTGATTTTACTAGTGTTTCTGGTATGGATGATGAGCCTTGGTCCCTACAGAGCAATGTGCTTTCTAAACGCTGAATGTTTTTATCCACCTTTTGACCACATAGAAACAATGTAATTATTAGAAGAGTAGTAAAGTGATTAGTGAAGTAGCTACAAGGAAAGTCTGAATGTGAGAAGCTGAGAAAAAACAGCAATGATCACCTTGTTTTCCTCTTTCCATTTCAGAATGGCAAAGCCTAGAAATCCATTTTGACAGCTGCACTTCCATTTGTGTTTGCTATAAAACAAAACTGTCTCACTTGTAGGAAGAAACTGGGGAAAACTGTTTTCTCTTTGCCATTTCTGTTCCTTTCAGCAAACAACGATGGAAAAAAAACCCCAGACATACAATTAAATGAAAAAATCCTCCAAATCCCATTAAGCCTTCTCTAGAGCTGTAGAGTTAAGATGTGCATTAGAAAGCTGAAAGAATCCAAATTTAAGTGCTTTATCTCCAGTACTTATTGGAGGGACTTTTTATCATAGCTGCATGCAGCATAAAAACTTCTAACAGGGTGGGAGGATGTGATTTTGGAGAATCTGGAGCTGGAACCTAAGGCAATATTCTGTCAGTGATTATGCAATTGTTGCGTAATATGGAGAGTGCTTGCATGAATAATCCTGTTAACATCAGAGTTTCACAATCAAGCAATTGAACATTGCATAGTGTAAAATAGTCTGCATTTATGATGGAAAAGTCAGCAAAATCTCCTTTTAAAGAATAGTGGTCTCATAAATAAAGACTTTCTCAGCTGGGGTTAAGAGTGTAACAATGTCAGAGGAAAGATTAGAGGAAAACATTTTCTCAGCTAATGTATAGCAGGAAGGATTCGTTTTAATGGCTTCCCTTCAGAAATGGAAAAGGTATAGATTATTATTATTATTATGGGTTGTCATTAATTTATTTGTTATGCCTGAGAAGCACTCTGAACATTAAGATTGACAAAATTGAAAGGAAAGGGGGAGAAAGGCACTAGTCGCCTGGACAAGGAGGGGTTTTTTTCTATCTAGCAAGTGCCAGAGCCAGCATAGGCAGAAGGCTTCACTGGCAAGCGTTTGAGGATTCCTTGCGCTAATGAGGCAGCCGCTGCTGCAGCAGGTGCAGCCTCCTCTCTCTCCCACGCCCCCTGTACCCAGGGCAGGCTCCCACTCCAGGGCTCCCCACGGGCAGCGAGGAGCCCGGGCGGCCGAGGGGCTGCCCTCCGGGGAAAGCGGGGAGCCAAGGGATTCCTGGAGGAACAGCAGCAGCGGCGGCAAAAGCAGCGAATGTAGTGTCGCTTCCACGGCTGGAAAAGCCGCAGCATCTCTCCGAGCTTTTTCTGTGTTCCCAGCGGGGGAACACACACGCTGAGCCTGTGCTCATGCCAAGGGCGGGCCCGGCTCGGGCTGCGTGCGGGGCGGGAGCGGCGCTCCCTCTGCAAGATCCGTGTGCCACCTCCTGCAACTCTGCCAGCCACAAGGCAGCCCGAAACTCTGCACAAACACAGAGGCGGCGGCAGCACAGCTGCTGCCAGCAATGCTGTGGAAAACAAGTCATTAAATAGCTGATATATGAAGTTTAAGCTAGATGCCAAAGCAGAAATAAACCTCTGTTATACTGCCTTTTTTGTTTGGTTGGTTTTGGGGGGGTTTCTCTGGAAGGTTTAAGGCTATGGAAAATGAGTGTGTCTCTAAAGATGTATCTCCAGGTATCAGGGGCAAGGCAAAATGACAGCTGAAATTTAACCGGAGTTCATGTTGCCAGGAAGAATTTGAATGTTTAGGTGCTGATAGCTAAGGAATGTGTACAGTCATCTGTGCAAAAAGACTGAGAAAATCTGTAGCTGATGGAGGAAAGTCATCTGTTTTTATCTCATGCCACACCATTTGAAAAAGCAAATCCTGTGCCCTAAACACCAATAGCTGCAGAACACTGGAGCCTTTCAAAGCTAGTGTGCTTCTAGGTGGATTTATTCATTAGCTTCGTAAAGCTTTTGACATGCCAGAAAGTACAAGCATTTTCAGACCAAATAGAACTAGTATAAGATAAATAATATTTTTTTATGGTTGTTCCTATGCAACACTCCATGTCAGGAGGAAAACTGTGAGGCAATCTTCCCTCTTCTGGTTTCTCTTATACTCTATATAAAAATAGTCATCTAGTAGACTTACATGCTTGTTGACTTCTTGGATATATGTAATAGATTTGGATGTTGCAATAATGTTAAAATTTTATTTCTATGGGAAAATACATCTGGAGAATATACCAAAGGCCTAGTTAATTTCTGTTTGTTAGCCAGAATGCTATTTTTGTGTTTTCTAGAGTGCAAATAGAGTTTTCAAAGTGTTCTAGGAAATAAAGAGCTACCAAAGGTATATCCCTTTGCTTTAAAAATTGTATATTAGAGTATGGCAGTTTGCATTTTTATTTTTGGGGAGATAATGAATAATTGGTATGAACAGGAAAATCTCCACTAACATCAGTGCAGCTGCATTCATTTAGGCCAGTTGAGGATCTGAGGATCTGATTCACTGTATGACAAAATGTCTCAACTAATATAATTAGCTAAAGCTGCAATCAAAGCCCAGCAGGGATGTGGGTTTTTGCAGCAACGTAAAATAGCAAAAAAACAGAAGCAAAGCTGGAAGTTTCCAGTATACCAATATATACGAATTGTTCAGCTACAACTGCTGTTCCTTCTTTTTTGTATTTATGGATGTGATAAGTTAGGGTACCATGCCAGGATGAGAGGAGGCAGCTAACTGAGTTGGGAAAGTTTGCCTCATAATTATGAAAACTACCTTTTCCTTTGCCTTCATTCCAGTAGTGAACATGCCAATGTAGACCTGTGGCTGCTGGCTGAGCAGCAGAAAGAGCTGCTACAAGGGCTTACATTGTCCATTTCCTTATTTACTCTCTGCAAGGCTCTCTGTCTGGCTCACTGCAGGCACAGGGCTGTCTTTGCGCTTCAGCATTCTCATTCCCACACCTGCCTGCCCACATCTCCGAGGCAGAGCTTGCTCTCACCCTGTGTCTCCTGCAAGGAATTAGTGCTCAAGTGGCTGATGGTTTCCATCCTTCTCCAGCAGCACCAAGTAGAGTCACTGCAGGAATCACCAGGAATAAGCACTTACTGGAATAACCCAAATCTACAAACTGTTAAGTGCAAGCTTGACAAGGACTAAAGTGTCCAACACAGTCTTTGACTCAGTTTATTAAAGTGGACCTTTGCCTCCTATGGTCATTTTTTTCCAGACTATCAAAATATCCAGGAGTCTCGGCTATTTTTGGCTTCTGGTCTAAGCAGGAGGCAGGAGATGAGCACGAGCTGCTTTATCACTGCCACTGTAAACAGTTTGTGTATTTGCTGTGAAAATGTGTTTCTGTGAGGGGTCAGACTGTAACACCTTGTACCTTGTCAGCAGAAACACACTTCAGTGCAATGTGCTCCCACTAACAGGGTTCTTTTTATACATCCAGTCCTTAAGAGAGAGTACAGTCCTTTTTGTTTTCAGTGGTGTGGTGAGCACAAAGAGAAAGCTGCTTCTGGTAATAACTGTACATAGAATACAAACCACCATTCAAAACAATGTGTTGCATCTTTGTGTCAGTGAACCCTCACCAGAACCTCATATTATCATATTATATCAATGCCAAAAGACACAGGTGAATAGATAAATGATGAATGAGTGTTTCTTTTCGGTGTTGTTCATTCCTGCTCTAGCAACACAAAGGAGCAATGCAGTCAGAAAGACTCCAGAACAGAGGAATGAAAAAACATAACCCACAGTGCCATGAGGCAGCAGACAAATCCTACTGCCAAAGTGCAGGTCCTCCTCTCTTCTTCCAGGGTCCAAGCTGGGTTCTTGCAGGGTTCAGATTTGCTGCTAATGGATAGAAATCCACAGCTAATGGCAATAATGGTGTATAGGAAAAGCTATCCTCCTTAGGTGGAACCTTAGTAACTAGGAGACTGAAAATAAAAATATCAGAGCTAGGAATTTCAAGAAAGAGTATGGCTTGAAATACCATCATAAAAAATTCCTGCTTGCAGTAAATTTCTGTCCTAGGAATTCTGGTTGTGAGAAGTGTCTTAATTTCACTGTAAGCCTATAAGACTTCTACAGTATTTGTCTCAAATTTTCTATTTCTAACATTTCTTTGTTTACTTACTCTCAGGTTCTCTTTGTTCAAAATGCCTTATTCTTTAATACTCAGGCTTCGTATGGAGTACAATTTGCTAATTCTTCTCAGTTTCACATTTATTATTGTTTTTGAGGATGGTTATTGGTTTTTCAGACATCACAGGGTTTTGGTAAAAATGTTAATGTCTAATAGATCTGTGAAGAGTAAAAGGCAGAACAAAGGTAGTAAACAGCAGTGTACATTGCCCAGAACCAGCTCTATTATGTTCACCAGGCTATTAAGAAAAATAAGAGAATCTGGCACATTGTCTGGGAGTTACAGGGTTACTGTTAATTCTGTTTTCGCACCACAAGGCATTAGAACTGTGTGACTGTTTTCTATTCATCACTTACTTGCAGCCTGAGTTCTACTACTTATTTGCTCAAAAGAGTGTGAATTTGGTAGGATTTTGTAAAATTAGGCAGTACCTATTGCAATTAGTGCTGCCTGCTAACATCAATCGACAGGAAGTATTTCAGATTAGGTTTTTGGTTTCGTAATTTTAGAAGCAACTTAGTGATAGTAAAATCATCTGAATAAACTGCACTTAACTGCAGTTTAAAATTTAATAAAAATTAATTCCTTATGGCTAGGTTGTGTAAAATATGGATTGTTTATAATATATATATAAAAATCTAATGCTTTTAGTTCTTTACAGTGTCCCACTCCATAAAATACATTCTTTTCTTCAAACTGCAGATCGTGACACTTAAACACCTTTGTAACAATAGTTTTATTTTTTAAGAGCCTGAACAACACACTTGGAGTACAAACTTCTGCACATGTGTCAGATTTTCCGGCTTATTTTACAGCATTTTGGTAAGCTAATACCTCACTTCCTGTCTTTGAGTTCATCAGAGCACACTCTTGTGCATGTACAGTCCAGAATCCAGAGAAACAGGACCGCCTGCGTTAGAGATCCATTTTTCTACCAAATATCTGGAGACATTAGCTAGGCCATTTAATGTATTTTTTTTTTTAAATTTTCAAATTAAAGGGAGAAAAAATTGTAAATTATTGAAATACCTTATATGGATTGTTCATCAACTACGTATTGCTCTGCCTAGGATTTTATCTTTGCATCTAGTAACTTGGACTTGAGAAAAGGCTAAATCTTATGTTTGAATGTTGGAACTTTCTTAAGGTGTTAGCTGATAAAGAGTAGCAAAGATAAATGGTAATAAAAACGAAAGCTGGCAAACTAAGGGAAAGTTTCCCAATCTAAGTTGTGCTGTTGAAGTAACAGCTTCCTGCTTCAAAGAAAAGCAAAAAGAGTCTCCAGTTGTATCCCTCTGAGGTGCAATCCACTGTTGAGATATTTTTACATTCCAGGCATACTTCTGGGTCTAAGTGTGGAAACATCTGCAAAGAACAGATGTCTTTAGGTGACTATACCTGTCTTATAGGTCAGGGAATTTAGGAACCTTTTGAAAGAAAATAGTTGTCTTCAGACACCAATATGGTCTTCAATGCAAGCATCTGTCTTGGAAGTCCCAGTGGATTTTGAGTTCTCTATCAACAAATAAAGAGTAGGATTGAGAAGTGCTATAGTGTGACTCATATCATTTTTGACTACAGAAAATTGAAGAGATAAAGCCTCACTGAGGGTTGATGACTCCTTTCCTGGTTTGCCTTTGCACAGTATTTGGCAAAGAAACGGAGATCACAGAATGGTTGAGGTTGGCAGGGACCTTCTGAGATCCAGTTGGTGGTCCAGCCCTCCAGTTCAAGCAGAGTCACCTAATTACTGCAGGTTGCCCATGACTGCGACTCTGAGTATCTCCAGGGAGGAAGACTCTGCAATCCCTCTAGACAACCTGTTCTATACTCAAGTTGTGAATTGAGATGGGAATTCATGTGTTTCAAGTTTTCCCCGTTGCTGCTTCTTGTGTCTGTGAGCACCACCACTGATTATCAGTCAAGCTCACATTATGCAAAAATAACAGTTTGCCTCACTGGAAATATATTTCCCATTGCAACTCCAATAGCTATGAACTGGCTCAAGAAAGACAGGCAACAAGATCAGTTTTCCTGGTGATCAGCTTTCCCTGCTGACATTTGGTGAACCAGACATTGAAGAAAAATATATAAATCTAAAGCAGGAAATCTGTCATTTTAAGGCTAACTGTATTTGTGTAGAGATCAAAATGTTTTCCAGATAAAATGAGGTAATGCAAAACTGTGGTCATGCCCAAAGCCAGGGAGCAGCTGACTAGAGCTGAGAACAGATTTTGCATTGGACCTCCAACCCAAACAAGCCTAGGATCAGGGCTGGTGTGTTTTGTGTGGTTTCAGCAATCCTAGTGGAAACACTGCAGACATGAGCCTGTACTTACGTACCTGAGCTAGTGTTTTCTGCCCTTTTCCTTTGCCCAGGTTAGGAACTATTTACTTCAGGCAATGTAAATCTGTCTGAGCCTATGAGGTCTCTGCATGTGTTTTAATAAAATCTCACACGCTACTATGAATATTGAGCTCTTCATACTCTGGTTGGAATTCTGTGATGGAATACTGAAGGCCAGAGACGGAAATCTCATAGTGTTGAGTTGATGGCTACCATTGAAATTAAATCAATTTAAAGAAAAGGTCTTACCTTGGAAAACAGATTTGTGTGGGAAGACGTCACTTATCGACAAGGTTGAGCATTAAGGTCTGGTCCGTGCTTGCTCTGAGGTGCTGAGCAGGCCCCATGTGATGGCAAAACATAGAACATGACAAAAGGGCAACAGCCTCCCAGCTCTTGAAACCAATTTTACTATTTCATGATGGAAATACTCCCTCATATAACAGGGTGCCTCCCTATCTTCTTGAGCACAGTCAAACTTTCTGGATTTCTAAGGGAAAGATAAGCGAGAGAACAATTGCATTTCAACTGCTTTTCTAAAGAGTCACTATTTTGGGCTCTCTTCTTCTTTTCTTAAATCCCAAGTTGTCAGATCAGAATCCTGTGCGAAACTTGCACAGCTGACAACTGTGTGAAGCTGGCAGTGCTGATCCAAGTCCGTGGAGAAGGGCAGTGCAGCACACCCAGCCGAGGCACTGCTTGGAGCCCATTCACCTGCAAGGAGCAGCCCTAGGTGGGGTCACAGCAGGGTGGGCAGGGCTCAGCAGGACGCTGTAGGGCACAGGCAGGGCTTCCCCAGGCAGCTGCTTGCAAAGTCTAGAGGATGTCTATACTAGAAAGCTCACTTGGCGGAGAGCAGCAGGGTATATTTGTATCAGAAAGTTAAGATTTGATGTGATCAAGCTACCAAACAAAAATTGAATTGTGGGTAAATAATAATGTATACAATATTGAGAAACAGATCAAGAAGAAAAGACCCAAGTGCCTACATGAACTCTGAGATGAATTTCCACTAAAATAATAATTTTTAAAGGCATCTATTTTCCTTACAATCATAAGTTAATCACATAATATATTTATGACAGGTATTACGAACATGGAAAAGAGCTTTAGTTTTTCAGCCTGTCAAGCAAACTGATAAGCCATGCCAGTAAGTTCATGAAGCCTGTCTTACTTAAAATGTTGTTTCATTGACATATGCCTACTTACTGTTACCTGCACCTGTATTGCTAAATAGAACAAATTCTGGCTGTATAATCACCTATTATTTATTAAGCACTGCAACTGCTTGCAGATTCTGGTATGCATAATGAGAGTCTGTTTACTGTAGTACGTCTTTGTGAACAATAGTTGAGGAACTGCTAGTGTAGCTATTTCTCAAACAGCATCAAATATGAAAATTTTGAGACCAGAGGAAAGATAATATTTATGTTTGTTTAGGTTTGTTACCATAGTACTTAGATTAGTTACCATGGGAATGGAAACAGATTGGTAAATTACCGTTACCCACTAGTATCAGTACTAAAGGGGTTTTGTTTTGAGAAGCCACTAACCTCAGCTTCATTGATTTGCTCAGAACCTTTTTTCATTGTTTAACTTCTTTCTCTGTGTTGAAAAGGAAAAAGGAAAAAATCCCTGGTGGAAACCATTATTTGAAGTTATATCTGGATGAAAAGACAGAAAGTGACTACAAGACAAAAACAAAAAAGGCTCACAGTGATTGATCCAGGCAAAAGAAAATAGAAATTTAGACCAAATAATATTCACCACCTAGGTTATCCAGGGTGAGGGGTGTGACTGACATATTCCTTAAGGACAAGGCCTTCCTGCTCTTTTGTTGTCTCACACATGCCCACAAACATGTTCAATAGAGTAAGTTCTGTTCTAAGCCAGTTTTCCATGTGCAGACTGCCTATCTTGCACTTAGTGCAGAATTGCAGTGTGATTACAACAATTCAGGTTTCAGAGAGGGATGTCTAGAAACACTACAGATGCACTACAAAATGTAAACATGTCAAGCCCAATGAAATTCAGGATGTTACCAAAATCAAAAATAAGAGGCCTGATAAATGTGTATTATACTGTCTTGGTGCTTCTTCATTGTTACAAAATACTATTTACTATCTATACTTATCTTACTTCCCAGTAGTTCTAAATAAATCTGTTGCTTAACCAATTTCAAGCCTACTTCGAGGTGACCAGGGTGAGAAATGTTGTAAAGTTGCAGCTTTTGAAAGCATGTGACTAACTGAAAATCTCAACAATTTTTCGTCAACAGAACACACCCAACCCACCCAAGAAATTCTGGGAGTGAATGTCTTCTAATAGGCTCAAAGGAGGGAGAAAAGAGAGAATTTCATATTTACATTATGGATTATTTATATTTACATTGTTACACGTGAAGGTATATGATCTTTCTCTTACGAGTTTTGCTACAGTCCTGAGCCATGGATGTTCAGAGCTGGAAACAGTTATAACCAGACTAAATTGCGTGCAATACGTTCAGTAATTGGTTTGGGGATTTTTGGTTTGGTTCGTTGGTTTGGGGTTTTTTCTGGGTGCTTTGTAATGCTTTGCTATTAACTTCAAACCTTTTCTTGTTGGTGCTTCACGTAGGTTTGCAGAACTGCCAGCTTTAGAGATCTTTATCAACAGCCAGCGGTACTTAGGCTAGAACAGTGCCCTCCAGAAAGGCTCCTCCAGCTCTGCCAGCACCCCCAGGCCTTGCTTTACAGTGGGACCTCACTTGTCATGCAGGGCTGGCTGCTAATTACACACGTGCTGTGCCTAATCCTGGGAACAGGAGACAAATCTAGCGCTGAGAACCAGGCCCATGTTCTTTACTGCCTCAAGCAGAGACAGAAAAACTCAAAAACATGTTGTAATTTAAGCCTAAGTTCTCTAATATAATATCAAAGTAAAGCTTCAAATTCATTATTAGAGAATGAATGTGATTTTTAAATTTTTCTTTTTTAAGCATCTTGGTGTCTACTTTGACTGCAAATTGGAATTTTCGACTGCATCAGTTTAACCATATATTGAAATTTTATTAATAAACCATCATGGTTTTCCCCAGCCACACTCAGCAATAAAACTGTTAATTTTCTTCTGCTTAAAATGTGCTTATTGAAGAAAGCTAATTGCTGCTTCACAGTTTTTATCTTTTCAAAGTAGAATTATGGGTCTGCATGATATCAAACAAAACTGAGCAAACATCAGAGCTTGTGCTGCAATGAAAACAGTCCTGGGGAGAGCACAATTTTGATCCTTGTGCTTGGTGCCAGTGGTCTCCAGCAGTGTTTGGGAGGGTTACCTGGTGACCAGCTGCACAAACACTCTACCTGGCCCTTCCCAGCAAAACTCAGCCTTTGCAAACCTAAAAGCCTTCTGTGTAAATAAACATCATAAATAAATATGAGAGAAGGGACTATCCTAATGAAACAGCTGTAAAAATAAAAAATAAAAATTAAAAAGGTTTGTCTTATTACCAAGCTGTGAAACCACAAAGAAAGCATCTGCAAGCAGCAGTTAGAACAAATAATACTTTCCATTTAGCTGTGCAGGCAGTCACTTCCAGGCAAGTCTCTAGGATGCTGGTTTATACATTTAACAGCTACTGGCAAAAAGAAGTAAAGTCAAGCTGTCTTTTGGGCTCACTTATAAACAGACCATCTAAAACATCATTGAAAATATCTATCTTTGCAGTAAGAAGCCTAATTAATTAGTTGAGAACCATAACAAACTGCAAGGTGAAATACCATGATACATATTCCTGTTTTAATTTCAAGCATTATATCCTACTAGAGGCAGAGTTGTCTTTTTAATTAATGCAGTGAGTGTAGAAATAACATGCTAGAGGTGAGTTTTATGTAGCTCCACAACTTGTTGTTGTCTGACTAGCCTTAGCTCTGGCAATACACTTTCAGAGATCTTGCCAATGAACTTTAAGGTCTATTGACCTCAGTTTTATAGTCTGCCTCTCTACCCGATACTTCCCTTTACTTTCAGCAGAAGGAATTTACTGCTTGTACTTTAACTCTTTAAAAGGAAGTTCAGGGCCTTAGCTGAAAATGCTGGCTTGAGGTAGGCTAACGCTGAGGAGCTGCTGAGCTTTGCAGTGGAACATGTGCAGGCACGTGCTCTGCTTTCCTTCCTCCTGCTGCAGCCCTGCCTGGGAAATGGCATGAAGATGCACCGAGCATTTGCAACAATATCAAACAACTGGAGCCAGGTGCAAGGTTCCTCTGCCCGTCCCCCCTCCCAGCTCCTAGAGCCAGCCCAGCTGGTTGACATTTCAGGAGACACTTCTGCACAGCATGAAGAATTAACTAAAATGTTTTCCACTCAACTCTGGTCCTTCAGTTTTTTCAGAAGTGTAAAGCAGCAAAAAGTGTCTCTCCTTCAGTTAGCCACTCTGCTGGAAGTGGATGTAGACTGAGGGAGGCAGAACCCAAAGGCCAGCACCAACTGTCCTATACCGGGGCATTCACAGGGGTTAGATTCCTCTCTGACCTGTCAGCCCTCTACTCTTCCTTTCTGCTACAGCAGAACACTTGGTGGTATGAAAGAAAACTGTTGCCTACAGTTTTAAGTCATCTTATCCCAAGGACTCCATGTCAAGCGCATGGTATAGCTGACAGTCATATTATTATTCATATTATTTCTCATTAGTTTTATATCCTACTACCTTTTTTCCAGTGAATGACACATTTCTTAATTCTTCAGGCTGGACAGTGTCATCTACCTAAAAAAGAGTGGATGATTTCTTGAAATCCAGACTTGAAAATCATTCTCCCTGGCACCTAGTGTCCTGAGGCCCTTCCTTGCTGCTTCCATGCAACTGCGGGATTTGTCTGCCCCAGGCTCTGCGTGAGCTCTATTGCCCATGTAGAAGGTGATCTAAGGATGGCTTTTTTCCACTTACACTGCAAAAGTACAAGTTGATTTCAGCCTGCTGAATATTTTGGCATACCATGTATTTTCTCATTTAGAAACCAGTAAGTGACTGTAAGTTTCCTTTGCTTTCTGCAGATCCATACTTTAGATGAGGCTTCAGCTAATTTTTAATTGCCATCATCTTCATTTGGGCTTTCTTGCAGTAAAATGACTGAGATGAAGGGCTTTGGAAGGGGTAGCCCCAGACTCTGCAGAGCTCTGTCTCAGGGCACTGTGCCTCCTGGAGGGAAATGGGGTCAGTGCATGGAAGGAGGTGTACCTCTCCCTCCATGTACTGCATCCAGGGGAGAGTTTGTCTGCCCAGGCTTACCTTCCACTCAGTGATGGATTTGAGGAACAGCCCAGGTCACCAGAGCAAGAGCAAATGGAACAACACAGATTCAACTTCTGGGCTGCTGCTATCCTATTGTTTCCAGTGTGTCCTGTGTGTATGTACACACACACACACATACACACACACACACACGCACACACACATATATCTCTGGCACCTAAAATATTTGAAAAAATGTGCCACACCTACAACAAACTTTGGTGGTTCTTTTTGCATCCCCTTGGGCCAGTTGGCCCCCACCCTGTTTGAACCAGCTCCTGTATTCCAGAGCAGTGACAGGGCTGTGTGGGTCAGACTTGGATCCCCACTTGCTTGCTCATGTATAGGCCAGGACACTGCAAGAGAGAAACACAGAGGTGTGTCCTGTGCAGGAGCAATCAGAAATAAAGGTCACATAAAGCTCATAAAAACTTTTTTAAGAGGTCAGAATGCAAATGAAAGTATCTTAAAAACAATAAAAAATTTGTTGTAACTGAATTGCAAAAATAATAAAAGAAGGAAACTTGAAAAGGCAATCTTTTTGAACCTTCAGTTACAATTGTCTACATTTTGAGCTGCTATCTTCTTTCATCATTTTGACACATTGTTGCATCATTTTTATGCCTTTAAAGTCTTATAGAAATATGAGGACAGGCTACAAGGTCACCCCATGAAAACTGGAGCTTTGCTCATTCCAGATTTGCTCACTTCCATGAACATGTCTCAAAGTCTTGGAACATACTTGGTAAATCTTTCTGAAGAAATTCCTCTAGGATCCACTTGGGAATCATGTTGGTGAAATTCAATAACAGCTGGTCATATCTGGCAGCAACACTCTAAAAATGTGGAGATCCTCCTGTTGGTGGCATAAATATCCTGAAAATGCAGAGGTCCTACAGTTAGTTCCATAAATGACCACTGTTCAGAAGTTCAGATGAAATTCTTTCTTTTCTTAAGAAAACAGTTTCTTTAAAAGTATTTCAACAAATCATTCCAAGAATTTTCTTTCGAAACTAATAAGTAAGAGATTGTGATTTGTCCAGAAAGAAATGAATCTGCATGCTTCTGAAGGTTCACTTTTACAAAGAAAACTGGATATCTTCACTGCCCAGATCTGGAGTTAATGTAGAGGATAAGGTATCAAGAAAGGGCCGGATATTCCTTTTAATGCAGGGAAGAAAAATCAGATTAAGATATGTAATACATATGAGAAACCATTTATTTGGGGTAGCATCATGATCACGCAAACCAAGTGCTATTAGGAACTTTGCATAACAATATAGACTGAGGCTGGCATGGCCAAATACTTGAATGGAGTAGCTTCAAAAGTGCTTTTCTAACTGCTGGCAACAGAAAATTGAAGATCTCCATAGTTGATTCAGCTTTTCTTTGTGACAGTTTGTAGCTTTTTAACCGATTTTAAAATAAACTGATTCCATCTTTTTTTGCTGTATACATTTTATATCTATTCTGGCTCCTGAGATAACATAAAACATCTCCTTTAAGGAGCAATTGGTTCAATGAAGAGGCATGTGAAAAGACAGCATTTTTCACAGAAATTACCTCATGCTATTCACCATGTATTAAACATGTTAAGAATAAAAAGCCATAAAAACAGTCTGAAGAGGATAGCCATATTACCCCTGATTTAGGCTAGGATCATATATGAAATTCTTGGGCCTCTTAGGAATATTCTGAGACAAAGCTTGGTTAATCTGGTATGAAAGGCAAATAAGAAGTATTGGACTATCTTAATACAGGTAATAGTATTCCAAGATAGATGGCACTTTATATGTGAGGATGTGCTGCACAGGCTTCTGGATTCCCTCAAGATCTCTTCATTAGCAGGTATGCTAAAATTGCATATGTAGTGGTGTTATAAATATTGTGCACAGCTTTGCCTAACCAAAATAAGTTGTCTTATTTGCTAGTGAAATTTGATGTGTTGTCTAATAAACAAGCTGTTGGGAATAACTTGAGGTTTTTTTCCTTATATAATTATATCTAATTCCTGGTAGTGCAGTGACACATCTCAAGAAAATCAAGTTATGTTGATAGAGCAATAAAATAATAACAGTAAAAATTATGACTACAACACTTGAAGTTTCACTTGTGACAACAGGCAATTGTACAAGAATAAACATTCCCGCTTCTGTTCAATAATTAACTATGAATAGCAACAAATGTAATTTTCTGTACTACTAAACCTGAACTGCTCAATAATTTACATTATAAACTAATTGCACGGATCAGGCGCTGTAGCTTAAACATATACATTGGTAACACGTCATGAAAACTTGTTGGCACGTGGAAACTTTTGTCTCAATCCATTACAAAACCATATCTGCCACTAATCAGAAGCAGGAAGGTTTTTCTGTGTGTCCAGAATGTTGGCTGGGAGAATAACGTAATTGGCTTATGCACTTTGAGATGAAAAATATTGTGTTAGAATATCAGCCTTCAGGAAAAAGTTATTAGATATTGGTCTGACATTAGCACCGTGGGAATGTCTGGAAAACAATTTTAAGAAATCTGGGAAGGCAGTATAAACCAAGGCTAACTCTAATCCAAGAAAAAAAGTAATGGAAATCTGTCTCTTTTTTTTCTTAAGGATTCCAGTCAGTCGGCTATTTCCTAAAGAAACATTTCTTTACACAGAACTTGCTCTTAGACATCATTAGAAGAGCAGGGGGAAATCTCTCATTTCCTGTGCTCAGGCCTATTAATACACACGGTGTTCATTAAGCACCATCAGTTGTTGCTGAGCACGTGTGCCTCTGTCCTGTCAGCCATTCTCCATGGGGATCGTGCATGGGTCTGAGCCCAACAACAGTACTGTGGTAGCTTTGCTCCACTGAGCAGATCCATTGCATTCACTGGGATTGCTCTTAGGAGTAAAATTTCCAAGGAGTTCACCCTGACATGACGGAGAGCTTTATCTACGTTAGCCTCATATACCTTAAACCCACATGTCTCTATCTTTGTTTCACAGCAGCGTAAATACCCAGGCAGCAGACCCGGAGTGTCAAGCTCTGTTAATACCTCTGAGTGGAGTGGGTTTTTTCCATCTTTCCTCCTTCTCATACTGAGCACAACGTCCCTGCCCACTCCCCAAAAGTCCATAAATATAGTAAGAAATAAAGACCTTTTCAGAGTTGGAAGCAATTTTAGTCTACAAATCAATCCAAAACCTATGTTTTTGTTACATTCCTCAATTGCTCAGTAAGAGACTCTGATTTGGAGGAGATGCAAAGTGAAATAAAGAATAACTTTGGCTCAAGCTCCAGGCAGGGAGACTATTACTGATCCCTATGGACATGGACTACTTGCAACAGCTATGAATGATTTCCCAACTCTTTCTCTTGCTACTGTTGTATGAAAAATATACATAACCAAATGTTCTACCACAGAGTGTTTTGGGATATGTGAGGTTTTTTAATTGAAAATTGATCAAGTTTTAAGGGATAGTCACAATGTTTATGCAAAGAATATCTTGATGAGAACATGGCGAAGAGTTGCTTTCTTTTCCCTGTCTCCTGTTTTCAGCTTGGTTAATTTATCCATAATCTTGGCTATCATTTATATTTTATGTGTTGTATAGCCAGGAAAGAGATTAAATTGGAAGGATTTTCCTTCTCAGCTATTTTTATTATGGAAACTCCTTGATGGAAACAAAAGGATTACTTTTTTTCTCCATTCTAAATGTGGCCTGAGAACAGTATTCTTTGTTTTGCACCAAAGCTAATAAAAATGATAGTGCAGACAAATAATCATTGGAAAGGTAGTGAGTGGTGTAATAAAGAGTAAAAGCAGGGCAAGCTTTCATCACCACTGCAGTTCAGCTGCCAGAGCTTGATAGCGTTTTTCATTCCATTCTACTGACAAATCAATGGCTGCAGAGACTAGAAGATATAAAATTAAAATATTTGTTGTTTTCCAGAGTAATTAAATACAGTTGGTGAAAAAATGGGAATCACACAGCCTCTGACTGATTTCAGTCAACTGTATGGACAGCAATGGCCTCAGGCCATGCTCAGTGGAAAGCCTTTAGGCTCATATATATAAAATATATTCATGTGTACAGTGTGGGACAGAACAATTTAAATCACCTGTGGAGTGAAAAGGCTGGGGACTTTTTTATACATATGAAATTTTAATAGGTATAACAAAACTATAAATTCTTTGAAAATCTTGGACATTTTCTAAAGTTAAGACTTTTTCAAAGAGCAGTCTTTTTTCTTAGTTATATTGTAAAGACAGCTGGTTAGCAGGGACAAGTTTTGTAGGCTAGCAAGAACAGTCTCCAGTGAACTCAGTAGGAACTTCATCAGTTTTGCACGGAAAGCTACAGAGCACACCTCATCGATTTTTTCCAAATTCATCTGGCTTTAGCACTGACTAGTTCGAGTACAGAAGTAGGTTTTTTTGCATAAAAGAATGCAATATAAAATTACAAACTTTTTAATTGGAATAGTAGAAGTAAATGTCTCAAAACCTATTTGAAAATGATTCTGAATACCGATTATTAAATATGCCTCTACATTAAGTATTTAGTGTTTTCCACTCAAAATATTGAGTCTGCTGATTATCTCATTTTTAAACAAGGCCACAATTCTGCCATAGAAGACCTGGCTGGTGCAATGAGAGGCACTGGTTTTATAGTGGCCATGTCAGGAGCAAAAGGGACTGGGTAGGAAGCCAGGGGAGAGTCCTGCCCGCTGCTGGGGACACAGGGACCTTTGCGTGCCCGCTCCCTGTGCAGCCCTGAGACCTCGCTGTGCCCAGGCGTGGTGCGCAGGGACAGCGCGAGCTGCTGCATGGGGCTGTTCCACACCCCCCAAAAGCATCCCAAAATGTACGGCAAGGCTGTGCAGGCCTGGCCGTGCTCTGGAGAGCAGCTCAGGGCTACCCCAGCATGCAAGATCATGTTGGGTCACTCTTGATCAAGGAGGTTTTTTTAACTTCAGTTTTGAAAGAATCATTTGAGCAGCATAACAGTATGGGAACAGCATAATGGTGGTCTTTGTTTGAATTCAAGGATAAAGGAATTGATCTGAGGTAACAGGAACACATGAGCTGGAAATAGTAAAGCAGAAATATTGGAAATAGCATTTTTCTTATTTTGTTTAATTTCCATAATTTTAGATATTTAATCAATTTTGTTGCTCTGGCTATGAGGAGGCTGCAGTGACTACTCATATGAAATCTATTTGCTTTTCACTTGCATATTTAAAGAGTGGTTACTAGCTCTCTTTCAAATTATCAAATGGATTATCTGTTTGGATTTTTTGACTGGCTCCATTCAACACATAAAATGCGAAACAGTTCCTATAAAAGAGGACGCTCCATACCCAAAAAAGGAGCTAGTTTATTTTGTTTAAGGTTTTTTGGCTCTACTGTGATAAGAAAGCAGCATTTCTCAGATGTTTCTCATTAGTCTCAGTGCTAGCAACTTTCCAGATAAATGTGAACTCTCCAGAAAATGAGAAAAGCAGTATCATGAATCTAAGGCTGCAGAAATAGATCTCCTATTGGGAATAAATTAAAAAAAAAAAAAAAAAAA
>VZRN01004407.1:4469242-4496039 GCA_013397935.1 Dasyornis broadbenti | reverse complement strand
AAAAAAAAAAAAAAGGAAGCAGGATTTGCATTTGCCTAAAAAGGCAAGTACCTAGGACATTTTTCAGTATCTACTAAACTTTTAGTATATTTTGGGATGAAACACTGACTTTACTCAAGGAATGGCAAAATTGACACTGGCTTCAAGATGAGAGACATTTCACCTTAATTTCACCTTCACCTTAGTTCTGTACTTAATTGCTGTGATGAACATAGGGCTGAAGTACTTGAGGTGACAAATAATACTTTATCCAAGGTCTCACTTGGATGCTTTTCAATATCTGGACTCCCATTCTCTGGCCAGTTGTCCCCAGCCAGAGGAGCACTTTGTGCAGCACATGTAGCATCCTGTAGCATCCTGGAAGGACCAGGCTTGTTGCACATTTTATTGGAGAGGTGACACTGCTTTTTCAATGGTCACTTCTTTGGATGAGAAGATGCTTGTCCAGGCAGTATGAAAGAGAAGAGACTATATTCAGACAAAGAGCTCTATTTCTAAATTATGTTGGCTGATTAATAAAATGCTACTCACAGTCCCTTAGACATAGGGTCTGTTCATGTCCTGTTTCAAGGCAATCAATGTATAGACAAAGTAATGTATATCTAAAAATTTACCGAGAAGCATCGCTCCATTGAATTTTTCTACTTCAGTTGTCTTCATAAAGATGTTTACTAACTTACAGGAGGTTAGATGGCATTATCTTTTCTCCTCAACACAGACACGGACTAACAATCATCTGTTATAAAATTTACTATTCACACAGGATGCTATAAAAACAACGAGTAGAACTAACTAAAAATAATCTTAAAAAAATAGGCTCCATTTTCTATTTTCTTTAGGAGGAGGGAAGAACTTTCAAACTTTATTTCTTTTCAGGTATTTTTGGAGACATCAACTCTTTCCATAAGGCAAGGTTGGATTTTTATAGTATTAGACTGAATGTGCAGGAAGGGACTCAGCAGTGAAATAAATCTACCTAAATGAGGCCACAAAACGGTTTCACATCCAAACTCAAAAGCATTATGTGTGCATTTTGCTCAAGTCATGATATCTTCACTGCACATAAAATATTCTCCTGTCCATATCAAAGCACATCCAGAAACACCCAAATTTCAGTGCCATTCAGCTGAAGAATGCCCTGCACAGTTTTGGTCTAGATCTTGATGTGGAGTAAATTAGCCTGGATTCATTTGCTTTAGTGAAACTTCAGTAAATCAATAGCTATTTACACCAGGTAAAGATCTGATGTGTATTCCTTTCTCTACTCTTTTTTGGATAGTCTCTTACTTGAAATCACTAGGAATTACATCATGGATAAACAACACAGACACACTTTTAATAAAAACAATTGCATGTTTAAGAGTGTGGATATTGGGAGCAAAATTGAATGAAACAATGCATACAAATCACTGAAGGGTTTCTCGCATCTTCTAAATTCAGACTAAAAGCATTTCAGTATTAGCCCTTGCACTTACTGCAGGCAATAAATACTTATCACAAGCTAGGTTACAGCTAAACTTTGAAGTCTTGATGTTTGACCTCCAGGAGCCTGTGAAAAGGGACAGATAACTAGAAAACGACAACAGAAAAAGAATGTACACATTTATTTTATTTGGAGTTTAGTTTTGAGTCAAAAACAAGTGAAATGAGAGGAGATTGGATACACTGGAAAATTCAGGGATAGGGAGTTGTGTGATATGCTGAGGATTTTGAAAATTACTAAGTACATACCTTGCCACATATTTCCTCGTTTTCCCCTCTTAGAAAACAGCATGAGAAGAGTCCATGTTTGTAAAACTGAAGGTGTTCTTTAATGAAGAAACCAACTGAACTCATCTTTTTGGGGCTTTCCACATATTTTGACTTCTTGGCAGAGACTCTCTGTTCTCCTTTTCCTTGAAAGATGCATTCCTCCTTCATATGCCATGTGGGATGTTTCTACATTTCCCTTGCTTTTTACCTTTCATCCCACCAACTTTGTAAGGGACAGAGATCTCTTATTACTTCACAAAGTGAGTGAGTGAATAAAACCACTTCTGCAGACCTGGTCCCATCACAGTTCAACTTTGCACAAGTAGCGAAACATCTCAAGAGAAATCTCGAGTCAAGGACAAGGAAAGAAAATCAAGTTTTTGCTCTTCAAAGAGCAAAAAATTCAAGCAAGCAGGATTTTTGCAAGCTAGTGGAAAGAGAAAGATGAATAGGGTCAGCCAGTCCTTGGCTGAAGCAAAGAGGAAAGTTTTACAGGAGAAGTAGCTCGGTGGTCTGGAATAGGAAGGTGAGAAGGTGTTCTGCAGATAAGTGGGAAAAAGAGGATGAGAGCAATCAATAACCATGATCCATGGGAGTCCTATAAAGGCAAAGAAATTATAGGTCAATATTAAAATGTGGGGTTTAAGTAATACAAAACTTTGAAAAATACGTAGAGATCAAGATGAGTTTTGGAAATCCAGAGACAATAACTGTGGATAAACTGGCAATACCTTGAAGTACATTTACTCTATTCAAGAGTAAAATTCTGTGTGAAAGTTCTTATAGGGTGTCACCCATTCCGTTAGAGGGAGAGCTGGGAAGCTCAAAGAGCCTTTGGGTTAGAAGAGAGCAGGAGCAGTGTGGGCTCCCTGCAGGCCTCTGAGTGCGTAGTTTGCACATTCCTTGGCTGCTCTGTGCCTACTCATTATTATTAGTTTATCTCTTTCAGGAGCAATGCCTTCATACAGAGCACAGACCATGTAAGAAAAAAGTCAAGCCTTATCTGTGATCGAAAGCACACACATTTTTGCCAAGGCCCCTCTCTCCAGGCCCTGCAGATTCTATAATTCGGTCAGCAATCTAAATCCATGCTTGTTGTAGATTGCACTTTAAATGGGTTTCAACAGTACCTAATGTTCCTTTCTTTTAGACTCTTTTTACCTCCCCCATCTGAAGAGACACGTTCAAACAAAGAAGGCAAAAGTGCACAGATGCAACTGAACTTAAACCAGACACCTTCTGCACTCCGATAGCTGTGTCTTTTGTTCAGAAGTCACTTACAGCCCTCCCCCTACACTAAGCTGTATTTTTCATTCTCAGCAAATCACAGGACCAGATGCTCCTTTTGACATGTGGAGACAAGTCACAGATTTGGAGGCTTTCTCAATTTGTGTTAGCTAATGTAACAGTTATTATAGCTACATTCTCAATATTGGAGAAACATGCTTCCCTGACTTGATTTGATTTCTTGTCAAAGTAGCTTACAGAAAACACAAGTAGCTATTTACTTGGCTTACTCTCTGTCCTGTTAAGTTTATTTTAAAAGTGGCATGAAATTAATTTTTCCACTTTGGATTATTTCTTTTTTATTAGTTTTCAGTGTGAAATGGTTGGATCTGACTTTATTCTTTAAAAATGAGAGTCTGACAGTAGTGAATGTACTGCTGGGATAGAAAGTTGAGGCATTGACAGTTCCAGAGTCCAATGTTTACTATCAGTACTGTAGTGCAGGTACAGTTTCTGCAGTACACTGTAGTTTCAGCCAGGGAGGAGGGCCCTATTGTACCCTGTGTACTGTACAAACAAGAAACAAGAACAGACAGTGGCGAGGTAACCTTCGGTAGTGAGAAACTTTAGTCTCTTAGTTTAGACTCCATGTTTGGCCAGTGTGAGCTCATGCTGACACGGAGCCAGTGCAGAGCTGATAAAGAGATGTTTGGGTGCTTTCAGTCAAGAGACTCTCTCTGAACATGGCAGCTCAAGAACACCCAAATAGGTGGCTCTGGATGAAATTCAGATAAAACTCCCTGTGCTCAAGTTAGCTTCAGCTGAATCTCTATGATCGTCATTGTGGCACAGAGTTTGTCATAAATTAATTAATTTTGATATTTGACTTGAACATTATATAGTTCCTCTAAGTAAAGAAGTAAGAGAAGGGGAGAATTTCATGTGTGTACCATAGCAAAGGTGAATTGTCAGTGGTTTAAAAATCTGCTCACACAGAGTGATACTTAGCACTTGCATTAACAGTGTTCTCTCATTTTTTAGTGCAAAATGTATGCTCATTCATATTGTAATCTATATTATAGATCTTTTTGTAATATATATATGTATATATTTTATCTATCTGTAATAAACTTTATCAGCTGGATGTAGGTAAACAAGCAAATCTGTGTTGTGCATGTTGCCACATAGCACTAGGGGGTGTGAAAATGTGAGCAGGTTCCTCAGATTATTTCAAATCTGTGTAGAGCAAATACGCTTTCATTTTTAAAGGCCAGGACCAGATGTGGTAACTGCATGGCACTTAATTTTTCTTCCTTGGAACGATGAAGGGCTGAGATGACCTTGTAACTTCAAGGAGTCTACAGCAGTGATTTCAAACCTGACACTTAGATCAATCACTAAATCATTCCCCTTAGCTGAACTGACTCATTGCCTATTTGCCCACCATGAAAAAAGCAAAAAGCACAGTCCTTTTAATGCCCCTCTTGTATTTCAAAGCCACTCCTGTGTAAGGCCTGTCCTAAACAATATGCTGTCCAGGCATATAGCAGCCAACCTTTCTAGTGCAGAAGCTGCAGGTAATTTATTAAATTATTCCAGAAGCAGCAGGTTTAATTAACCTACCTCTTTTCCCCTCAGTAAGCCAGCCCATGGCAGCTCTGCCTACAGTATCTGCAGGTCTGCCCCATAAACCCAGTGCCCTATTTCCCACCCCCTCCCCCCAAAGATGCTTAAAATCTGCCCCTTCCACTCCCCCCTCCCCATTTCCTGAATCCCTGTCCATACCCCTCCTCCAACTGTTGTTCCTAAAATCACCCCCTATTGCAATGTTTCACGTTTTTTTGCTTTGCTCCCTGCATTTCTATGCCACTCCCACCCTCCCCTGCCCTCCCTCTATAGACATTCTGGCTTTCTGCTCTGCAAACCTGGAGCACGGATATTTGTGCTGCCTGGCGAGCTGTGCTGATCAGGCAATCCACACAACATGCCACTGCCCAACTAGCTGCTGCCAACTGAATAAAGAAAGCCTCCTTTCTCCGTGTCTTTTCCTCAGAGAGAGGCATAATACAGCCATTTTCTCTCCTCTAACAACGCCCGATTTTCATTAAGCTCCTAGGAGAGGAAGATTTTTGAGACCTGTGTCCTGAAGGCATTGTCAGATGTGGCTGAAATTGGCTGGCAGGTTCAAGATCATTACGGTCAGGAGTGACAGACAGGCTGGTACCATGATTGCATTGTTCTTTTCCTTAGAAACCAGGCTTAGAAAAAAGTGGGTTTGACAGTATAATTGATACTGGGTGTTCTGAGTAAAATAAGTGATAACAACAAAAGTACCTTTAATCTGATACTTGTTTGTCTGCAGTAAGACTTTTACCAGTATTTCTTAAATCTCTTAAAGGATCATGTCCTCGCTACCAGCAAAAATGCACTTCTGGCCTGATTTTGATTAGCAGATAAAATGCCTCCCCAGCAGTAACAGCATGCTGTAAGGAACGAATAAGAGTAATGACTTCATTAGAAATTCTCTGACAGTAAACTTAGCTGTGTTAGTTGTTTCCAGCCCAGTCCAGCACACAAAGCACCCAGTGTTCCTTGAAATTTCCTGTTTCCATAACACTCGTCAGGAAATGCTGAGTATATGATATATAGACTTCTGTAGCAAGCATACTTGGGGACATTCCTGTGCTCATCAGGGGCAGTGGCACCCGCCCTGAGCCAGACATGGGTGTGAGAGGGGCATAGGAAAGAGCAGTGAAGAACTGGGATTCATCACAGAGGGGGAAAAAATGAGAATTGTGTCTGGTTAGAGTTTTTACCTGCAGAAATGCAATGCTGTGTGAGAAACTGCATAGACAGACTGAGTGATTTCCTGAGCAGCTTTAGTCCCTGGTCTGGCAACAAATTACAGTTTTCCCTTGGAAGTACTTTTCAACTCAGTATACCTTGGTTATCCTTTCATGAAGCATTCATAGTCTTTACCTGCTTCACATGGGTGTTGTGAAGTTTTTCTAATTAATATGTGAAGATTTCTTAAGTAAGAAAGTGCCACGTAACTGCAATGTATTCCTTTTATTACTTCCACATAAGCTATTTTGATCAGACTCTTCACCTGCACAGCCATCAGGAGATCTCACAGCAGACAACTGTGGAGGTAATTTTTTCTTTACTGAATTGAGCCCCTAGGAATTAATGATTGACTGCTAATAGGTTTATTCCATTAAATCTGGGGAGAAGGAAGGTTTTGCCTGAAATGCAACAGACAAAGAAGGAAAATATCCAAAGAAAAGTGAGATCTGTGAATATATGTGACCATCTTATGGTATGTGTTGGAACCAGATCTCAGGAGTGGGAGAAGGTTTATAATATTTCATACGGTCTGAAGGTTTGCAGTGAAGTTTGGGCTGCACATTGCCTACTTTCAGTTCATGATTTAAGAAAGGAACCTCTGTAAGAACAAGCAATGAAATCTATCCTATTGCTAGTAGAGAAGTTTTGCAAAGTAAATGTTTATAAACCTTTCATATGAAGTTAATGATGCTTATTAAAACATTAAAAGCAGTCATTCACAACGACTCCCATTTTTAAGAGCAGTTTTATTATCACACTCTGCTCTCTGAATTAATGGGCAGCTTAGTTACTTATTTGGTTTACAGTAAATGTTGGCCAGATTATACAATTTAGTTCACGAAATATTTAGAGGTTTTTGAAATTATAATAATTTATAAAGTCTGCAGTGTCTACAATATCTGTGATACTTTGACTTTAGCTCTTGGAATAATTCCTAACACTGATATCCTTTTCTGTACTCCTAAGATTCTAACTTTCCTTAGAGATTTATATTTGTATAACTTTTTTTTTTCTCGGAAACATATCCACTTCTAGATTTATGAAACTTGCTATTTTATGACAAATCACAAAGGAGTACAGGACTGGAAGCAGGGATATGCCATTCAGAACTTCATGGAATATGTGACCAGACACACTTTATGCTTACACAGACTTGATTTGGGCTAGCACAATAAGCTATTATTACATGACTGGAATTATTATAGGAATAGATGAGGAATTAGACCTTAAAAGTCACTGTATTTATTCATGGCTGTGGAAAATGCTAACAATTATTGCCAACTGGTAATAGTTTCTGGTTACTTTCAAAAAGTGTCCCTAATGTTATTGTCTATGTAGTATGACTGCAATTCCATATGAAGCATAACTTCATTGATATCACTAGGCCTTACATATGGACCTACATTTCAGCATATGCTATTTACAATATAAGAGAGATTTGAATCAGATATGTGAAAAGTGAACAGATAATCTTTTGGAAAAAGTATTTAAAAACCACTAGTAAACACTTCTGGCAGTGTTTCTTTGTCTCTGGTTTCGCTTTTACTTTGGGTTGGTTTTGAGAGGAAGAAGGGGGTAGTTTTCTTTTCAATTTTTTGCAATGCAGAGTGTCAGTCCATCTTCTTATCCTTTCCTCCCTCTTCCTCCCTACTGTCTAGAAATCTTTTTGTACAAAACAGTCCACTTCTTACCTGTGCACACTTGTATTCTACTCATTGGGCAAAGACATTCTGGGACTTCAACTGTCTTAATAAAGGGACATCATAACACTTAAAATTGCTTTAACATTCAGACCAAACTTTCAGTTATGAAGGGTATATTTCCAGGAGAAAAAACATAAGGAATTAAAATAATTTTCCTTTTACTTGAAGTCCAGAAATTTCTATGGGAATTTTTGTAAGTGGGGTGGAAACAGAAACCCTGTTCTTCAGTCTTTAATGAAGTTTCTAGTTTGCTGTTTAAAAAGAGATTCCTTAAAATCGCTGCATGACAAATTTTCCACCTTACCTATCTTCCATATTCAGTCACCGCATATATCCTGTGGTTCAAGGTGGGGACAGGAGGACCGCAGAGGACAAAATTGGTTTCAAACAAAGAAAAAAATTATAGTTGCAATGCAAAAACATGTCAAGGAATTCTAGGGCAGATGGATCAGCTGAAACTATTTTTATTAATAGGTAATAATTAACTGGACTTGAAACTAGAAATGGTTTAAATTTTCTACTGTGCTCTTACTGCAGTGCAAAAGTGAGAACAATCTACAATTTTTCATTCTACTCCATCTGACTTCTACTTTACCGTTCTTTTAACCATCTCTCACCTCCAGACAAGTGGTGTTGTATCACTAAAATAGGAATTGAAGAGTAATTTGCTTCATGAGTCCCTACATGGCGTCACACAAGTCATTAGTGACACTATATATATATATGTTAATATATATATTATATAGGTATTGAACAATTTGCCAATTTTTATTTATTTACACTGTGAATTTCTACAGGACCAGAGATAACCGGACATGAGAGTTAAAACTGAAAATAGGAAGATACCCTTGTAATCACTAGTTTGTGTCGGATATGCCTTCAAAAGCAGAGGATGTTCATTTTAGAGTACTTAAGGAAACTAATCAAAATAATCTCTGAGTAATCTGGTTAACTTGTGGAAGACTGGTAAGGAACATGGAATCTCCCTTTCAAAAATTAAAAAATAAAAAAAAAATGGAAAAATGAAGACATGAGTGATATAGACCACTCAATCTCCACAAATATTCTAAAATTATCTATTTAGAATGAACTATTTTCTTCATGGAAGACAGTAATACAATTAAAATATAGGTGGATATGTCCATTGAAAATAAGTCACATCAAAGCAATGCAATTCCCATCTTTATCAGGTTGTGGTAAGTGATGCAGAGGAAAATGGTAGATAGAGTACATATTTCATAAAGGATCTAGTATTTTCTAATATTGCTTTCTCAAAGGGTATAGGAAAAGGGCAGTCCTGATGTGATGACTATAATGGGAATGCGCAGCTTGTTAAAAGATTCTCTCAAATGCTAAGAAATTTCAAGTGGATATCTACAGGGACCAGTTCTACACTCAGCTCTTATATTATTTTCACTGGTATCTTGTACAGTGAAATATAGAATACAGTTACATCACTTGTGGGTGACACCAAAACACAAGGGTTTGGCTGCAAGCACTTTGAGAGACAAAACTGTAATTCAAAGACATCTTGATAAATTGAGGAAATGGCTTGGTGTCAACAAGAGTAAAAATCAAGCGGTGCAGTCAGAAACAGAGCATTTGCAAAGTTCAGAATACATGCTAGGAGCTAAAGTCTTAAGTTATAAGCAGGGAATGGGATGGTGTTGCAAACAAAAAGAATTTATTTTGGGGTGTACTAACAAATGTCACAATAGAAAGAAGAGGTATCTGTATTGCTGTGATAAGCATGGCTGTGGATTTAGCTGGTGAATAGTTCCGGACACCACACTTACGACATGTATACATATAGAAAAATTTGTAAGGGAAGCAGCAACAATGATAAGGGGTCCATAAAGTGTAGCATATGAACAAAGTTTGAATAAACACTGCTTAATTATCCCAGAAAGTAACAGACTTACAGGAAATACTGAACTTTTTAAGTTGCGAATAATTACCTCAGCGGCCTACAATGAAGTAAAAAATAAAAGTGCTTATCTTCTCTATTCTGTGTTTTCAGAAATCGCAGTGGTTTACACAGAAACATTCTGGTAAATTCCTTAACCAGCAATTTTAAGAACAGTTTAAATATGGTAAAGATGATTTAAGCATTCTTGATCCTTCTTTCATGCAGGGAGTTTGACTAAGTGCTCTCTTGAGATCCCTTCGGCCATGTGTTTCCGTGACTTTAATTTATATGGAACTCTAAAAAAATCTGTGTCATTCTATTAATTTTTTATACATCAAACAAAAATGTTAGAGAGGTGAATAACTCTATGAGTTAAGCTACAAACATTTTTCTTAAACTGTCTTGCCATAATCATGCAGTCCAAGAAATACCATCTCAAGATACATAACATAGTTCAACTAAAACTTAAAAGAATCAAGAAAAGTATCAAAATACCTACTCTTCTTTTTTAAAGTCCAGGTGCTAAGAATTGTATTTCAGTTGGATGCCGGGAAATAATAAGTTATTTCTTCCTCTTAATCAAAATCCCTGGCAGTTGCCAGATCTCTCTTTTTGCAAGTACTTTTTGTCTAATAATGTTTTTTTAGTCTGAGTTTTGTGCAGTAGGATCACTAGATCATATCTGCTCCAAATAAACAGGTGACAATGATGACTCCAACTTCATAACTCTCAGGTAAAGAAAATTCTACTTTCTCGTTATACCTTTTACACTTCAGTGTGGAAGTCTCTTGAGTTGCTACAGGAGGCTGACTTGACCTGTTTTTGAGGGTTTCCTTTAGTCACAAACGTTTGGTTCTTGTCATCCACACGAGTAAGACACAGGCCTGTGGCCTTCTACATAAGTGCTGACACTGGAGTTGTTCCTGTTTGTACAAAACAGCAGTGTAGTTGAATTTATTCTTTAGATTGTGAACACAGATGGGAAATCACGTGCACAGGGTTGTATGTATCAAGTTTGGGAGAGCTCTTGGAAACTGCACACAAGAATGAAGCTGCCCACTGGCCCATCTATCTTTTCAAAATTATAGGCAAGATTGTAGCATTTAGTACTTGAATCCAAACTTTCTGCTGGTAGAAATCAGCATGAATTTCATATGAGGAAATTTCGCATTTATACTTAATTAGGTCCAGCACCCTTGGGACAATGTTATCTGCCCGCACGGATGTATAAATCACAGTAAGAAAAACTAAATTTGAATCTTTAAAACCATTCAGTGAAACAGTTAAATCTGTATGTAGTCCTAGACTTCAGTTTAGGAATTACTACTTGGGATGACTAAAACATGCTAAAAAGCAGCCGCTATTGGGCTTTTTCAAGTCTGTGTGCTTATTAAAACCAGAAAGCATGTGAAACAGTGATATAGTCCCTTAACTAACAGTTTATCTAGCATGAAGGAAAGTACCATTATATCAGACTTGATGAAACCTGATTGCAATTTGACTGTGATCACATGAACTGCTTAGTGCTCCTAGAGTTACACATTAAAGGCGAATTCCTGAGTGCATTAATAAGTTTAATATCAGAGTTTTGTTGAGGAGAAATATTTTGTGAGTTGTGTTGATCAAACATAATTTTGATTGTTTGTACTTGGTATTAGGCCTGATTAAATTCTACAGAAGTCATCCTCCTGACAACAACCTTTTTTTCCGCTCACCAAAAAAGAAATCCCTGGATCCCAACTGTGCCTGTAATGAAGGTGAATTGTGTTTAATGACTTAAAGAGTGCCATTTTGTGTTTAACAGTTTACATATTGCAAATTACCCTGTAAATACTCTGTTCCTAGATCAAATTAATTGTATAACAAGTTGTATTGAGAGGCAGTGAATTTTCTTTGCTGCTTTAGCTCCCATAATCTGGAAGCTTAAAATGGTTTTCTTTAAATACTGTGCAAAAGCTTTACCTTACCACTATATGAGTACTTGAACACAGACATGGAATTCACGATGGATGCAAATGTTGTAACTTGATATTTAAAACAATAGGTTGTTATGATCTTTATTGGACTTTGACTTGCTTGTCGCTGTTAAACCAGTGCACTCAAGATTGTTCAATTTTGCATTTTATGCAGATAACTCATTAAATTTAATATACGCAAATTAACATCACCTGTAATTACGATGGGCTTACATGGAGGTGGAGGACCTTATAGCTTTCTGAAAGGAGGCTGTAGCCAGGTAGGGGGTCAGCCTCTTCTCCCAGGTAAAAAGTGGTAGGACAAGAGGAAATGGCCTTATTATTTTTCCTAATATCCAATCCAAACCTCCCCTGAAGGAGGTTTAGATTGGATATTAGGAAAAACTTCTACATGAAAAGGTTTGTCAAGCATTGAAACTGGCTGCTTGGGGAAATTGTTGAGGCACCATCCCTGGAAGTATTTAAAAAACACACAGATGGGGCACTTAGAGACATGGGTTTGTGGTGGACTTGGTAATGTTGGGTTAATGGCTGGACTGAATCATCTTAAAGGTCTTTTTCAATCTAAATGTTTCTATGATGCTGTGATTCTATCCTTGATAGTGGAGGTTATTTCCCCTTTTCTCCATTACCCAAAAGACATTTTCCTGAAAGCTGTTACCGTCTGTCTGAGATGAACCAAGACTAAAGGCAGAGATGAAAACATAGTTGTGGTACTTAAATGATCTTTCAGGAAAAGCTCCAGGCCACTGATTTTGGATCAATATAAAAGCACATAAGTCACTGATGACTAAAGCCAGTCTTCATGTTCAGCGATAGGGAGGTAAGCCAGGTTCATAGAGGACATGAAAATATTTCATTTGGAAAATATCCCCGGAAACCTCTGCAATCTCCTACCTTACCAGCAATTTTTTTGTTCAGCTGGTGTTCTGTTTTTCACTGTGCTGTTTCTGGCAGAGACCCATTTATCAAGGGCTCTGTCAAACACAACTCTTAAATACTTTGGCTGAGGTGAAGTGTACCAGTCTGCAGGTGTATAATGCAATGCCGACCTGGGCGGCTGATCATATGTGGCTGGAGCTTCCAGTGCACTTATCCTAAAAGAGGTTGGAACAGGGAGCTTGTGATTGATATATTGGCTGCAGTCTCAAATCAGAAACTGGCTTTAAAAAAAAGAATAAAGAAACTACAAGCTCAGGTAGACTTGAGTAAGAGAGTAATGATCAAAGCAAAAGTGGAAGCACTTACTCTGAGTAATTTGTGGGAATCTAGCAATGGAACTAAGAGGAGACTCCTGAAAGTAAACAATCTTGCAGGGTGTATACAGAGTCACATCAATCTAACTCAATTATGCATTATTTTTCAAAACATATCTTGGTTATGGAAATCCTTACAGCAATCTGAACTTTCTTTATTATGGTCTGAAATAAAAGCTGAAGTGTGAATGCCAAAGAATGTTGCAGGAGTAACAAAAATACTGAAGGGCACTCTACCATTGTGGTGACGTCCCCATAGGAGCTTGCACTAGCTTACCTAAATTGGCATTTAAACTTGCTTGCCCTGTTCACAAAATAAGAGTGATACAGCAGTACCATCTGGCTCCTTTGAAACTTCCCTTTCAGTACTAAGATGGTTAAATGAGCTTCTTTGCTTACCACCTTCTGTTTTAAGCTGTGTAAACAGTCATTGAGAGAAGGGAATGAAAAAAAAATCAGAATATACACATCTTGAACCAGACACCAAGAAGTATAGGGTATTTTCTACTTCACCAATTTTTGTTCCACTTTTCCATTTGTAGTCTGGCTTATTCCTTCTCTTACCAGGGACGGGTTAAAATCATCTTTGCCAGTGGGGCAGCTGGATGCCAGTGTAATACACATGATAAAATAGACCAGGAAAAAATTAACAATTCTGTCCTTACAGCAGAAGTATACTATTATACTGTGTGTAAGGCATGGGCCAGATATTGAGTAAAATAATAAAAAATAAAAACCAAACAAACCCACAAAAGATTGAATTACTTCTTGTTAAGTGAACATTGGCTATTTCATGCAGTGAAAGAGTGAAAATCCAGAAGAATCAATTATATGTATTTTAAGGATTTTCTCATACCATATATCCACAAGAGGACCCCCAAAAAAGTTGTATAAACAAATTTAATTAATTTAAATTTAATTGCAGTATTTTTTTAGTTTTAAAGTACTTGGCTTTACAACCTTGAAGATGCCCTTCTAAGATATGCTTTGGTATGTAATTTCAGTTTTTCAACTTCTGTGCACATTTTATGTTTCTGTTACTTTCCAAAACTGATCCAATCCCTTCTCAAAAATAGCTGTATTCATTGAAAATAAAATGCATATTCACATTGTATAAATAAGAGCCACACAAAGAATACAAACAAGAAAGGGTTATAACAGTAGGGCTGAGCTGCAGCATTAGTGAGGTAAAACAGATTGGCTTAATTGCAGGAGCTTCGCCTGATGAGATTCTGGTGGGGGGGATATCTTTTTGCTTAGCCAGGTGTTGTGAATTTGCCCTGCATGTGAGAAAGATGACACAGCTCATTTGCTCTCCAGGGCCCAGTTGTGTGAGGCAGGGAGGTGGGATACTTTTGTTATCTCGATCTTAAAGGTAAGTGTTAATCCTAAGCAAATTTCTGTGCCCCTGTTTTAATTTTAATTGTGTTCACTTTTAACACAAACAACAAACTTTATTAAAATGTGTAACTCTAATTAGCAACCACTCTCTGTAGAAGATGATGGAAGGCTGCTAGTGCTGTAAGTAATCCAATTTCTATCTGTCTTACCAAACTGTTTGTATTGGTTGTTGTTTTATTTGGTGCCCAGTGATGTATTTTTCTGAGAAACTTATTGTGGAATACTTTGTGTTGTCATATGCCTTTTTTTATTTGAAACATGAGAGAAATCAAGCTGAGTAAACTGGAAGGTGGCAGAGAGTCAAAGTCTCTACAAATCTCATCTTAAACTGTTGCATATCTGTGAACAGTTGTTGAGCTGTTGCTGTTTGCCCCCTGTGAGGTGGATGCATTTCAGTGGGGTAGGTGCAGGCTGCTTCTGCTAGAGGCAAAGGCTGGATTGTATAGACTTTTGTTGAACACATTTTTGTTTTGATTATTACTGACATCAGCAGAAGCACAATGTGCTCTAGCAGTAAAATGAGTGATACTGCAAGTGGTGGGGAAAAAACCATGTTGACTACAGAATCACATAAAACTGGCTAAAATCTTAGTGAAAAAATAAATTAAATCTGTTATTTTATTGGTGATCTCACACTTTTAATAATAATGTTGTAAGTTGAAATACATACATTAATGAAAGTGCTGGGCTATTACTGAGCCATGTGGTACTAACCCTGATGGGGGGCTAACCTTGGGTCACCTCTTTGGGATATACCTGCAAGAGTGGGCACCAGGATGGTACAGCTGTCCAGACCTTGAGCCATAAAGGCTGATAGTGCAAAAGAGAGTGCAGAACATGCAGAACAAAGGGTGCACCACTGCTACTGCATCTTCTGCTGATTTTAAGCCTTAAAATTGCTAGCATTCAGATAAAAAGCTCTTTCCCCTGGCTGGTAAACTTGCCATTAGCCTCACTGTTTGCAGATATTTGCCTGCAGTCTTCATGGAACAGTTCTGCAACTGTGCACATGGGTGCCTGTGTTAACTTGGTGTCTGTGCCCACCAGCTCAAACAGCTCTGCTGTGCTGCAAGATGGATTTCACCTGTGCCAGCTGTAATGTACAGAGACTTTGGTGTTACGTACAACACTAACATTAATGTTGTGTGCCTTTGGATTTCAATTTTATTAATGTCCATTTACTTCCTTGTAACTAAAATTCTTTTTCCTAACTCCTGAAGGTGGTACATTCAGCAACTGATGTTCTCATGGGTTGGAAACTGTGAAACATCAGGCTTGTATCTAAGATCTATTTAGGCAGCAGAGCTCTCTGTGCTGACTGGCCTTAGTGCCTATTGCTGTGTGTGTCGGCTTTGGCATATGGCTTAAGGCCCCTGTGCCTTTCTCCAAATGTGTTCTGCTTTCCTGAGAGGATCTGCAGGGTAGATTGTTTAAGGGGGTAAGGACAGTGTCAGTGATGCTTAAACCCTGTGAGTTTATTACTGCTGGCTGATGCAAATGTTCTTTATTAAAGAACTTGGCTCCTTCTTAAAAGGAAAACAGTCATTCCTGCTTCATCCTGTGCTCACTGTGTGTGGCTTCCCAATTTTATAAAATGGGTCTCCCTTCCTGCTCTGTAGCTGAGTCTCAGCCTCTGCTCCTCACCCTATGTGATAATGAAGCATTGTTTCATCATTACCCTTGTCACACAAGCAGGGAAGTTGAGGTGCAGGGCTAGGGGAGGCCACAAGGCTATCGATCCTCTTCCAAACCTGAAATTTTGGGTGCTCAGGTTGGGGTTAACTCACCTGAGATGTGGCAGACCTGAAAGCTTTTCTTTGCTTGTGACCTTTCCACTGCCCAGTAATACCAGGTAATGGAAAATCAGCTGTATCTTCACAGCCAGTAATAAATTTCTGCTCCTAAACAATCCAGACTATCTCCAGGAGCAAATAAAACATTCACCTCTAAACTCTTCTGTGTCTGAACTGCAAGATCTTTTGACTACATCCAGAGCTCTCTGATACACCAACAGTTGATTTGTTCTTTTACCATATCCTTCCCAAAGACTTTAGGTGTCTTCTATACACTTTATGAAACAGGAAAAACTATAATTAAAAGTGAGGACTGTATTTCTAATAATAAAACTTGACTCTATTTTATGGGATCATGCTAAAACAGTTTTTTGGGGGAGGTTTGGTGGATTTTGGTGTATTTCATTTTGGTTGTTGAGCTTTGCTTGTTTGCATTTTTTGGCTTGCTTTTATCTTTTAGGGGAGGGTTGTTTCTTTTTTAAAGCAGCAATTGCTACTGCTAATCAATTTACACACAAAACCAGAATGACAGTTGGAGAAATTCAACTTTCATTTTAACTCATATGAAAAACTAGAGTTTAAATGTGTATTAACAATTTAGTAATCCATGTTCTTTCGCTCTTTGTTCCATTTACAGTTTTAATATTTTCCATCTTCACTGGTTGTATAGCAATTTATATTGTATTTATGTTTTCCTTGGTTTGTGTTATTACTTTTTGCAACTGTGGATTGCTGCCTCCTTGCACCTTACATTTACAATTTTTAAAATGTATCCACCTCTAGCATTGTCATTATCCCTGAGAAAGACAAAGCAAGTGGAGATAATCAGTGAGTTTCCCATTTCCCCATCTTTTCTTCTTCCTTCTGTGTAACTGCAGTCTTAGCAAGGCTATTGTCCCATCTTCGCTGCCATGCTGCACCCTCTAAGTTTAGCTTTTGGTTTAGCTGTACCTCAAAAGAAAATAGGAATTCTTCTACATGGAACTTGCTTTAAAAAATGCCAACAGCAAAACCAAAACCAACAGTTCTATACATTTAACATAATAAAAATGGCTTGCTCTTGCAGATGTTAGTTTTAAAGTCTGATCAGTTTTTTCTAGTTGTTACAACTCTGTTCAGAAGGGAGATACATTGTGCTTCTGCCTCTGAAGTGATTCAGTAGCATATAAAAATCTGCAATTTCTCAGGTTTCATATTTCAGTGTTGTAAGGAGGAGGGAACATTTCTAAGTTTACAAGGCAAAGACCTTGTGAACATATTTAACAGCTAGTGGAGTTTTCTCAGATGATTAGAAATTAATACCTCTTTTTTAAGAATACATGAAATGAATTTTGAATAGAACAGTTAGTCAGATTCTGCACTGATTAGTCCTAGCTATTCATTCAGTTGGCCTTTTCATTGCTCCCCTGGTTTTAAATGCACATTCGTTCCTTCTCTCTTGCTATTTCTTCTTTTTTTTTTTTTGGCGGTTTCTCTGTACAGATAGTGACTCTTGAACAGACAACAGTACTGAACCCTGGCTCAGAAGGCACCAATGAAGATTTTCTTGCATTGCTTGTTTGTTTCGTAAGGGCAGAGTCAAGTGATAAAGCTTGCTGCGAGAACCAAAAAGCTGTGGAATTTTCATTGTTAGGTTGTGTATTGGCACGAGACCATGGAAGAAAGGCTTCCAAAAATATTCCTGATTTACAGGGAGGGGGAGGGAGTTAAATGAAATAGTATGTAGGTTGGAAGCATCCAAGGGGACAGAACAAATTGTAGAGAGCTGTTACAAGAATGAAAACTCAGGATGTCTCCAGGGTAAAAAAAAAAAAGAGAAGTATAATTGACACCTAGGTGAGAAAAGTAAGGCTATTAAGAGTGGACAGCAGCTTCAGGGTAAATATTTATATGAAGGAAAGGTTGTTGATCTTCATAATTACAGCCACAAAACATTTGTAAATTCTAGCACAAAACTGGCAGAGGAAGCTTAAACTGCCTTCAAGTACAAGAATTGCTAAGAGCTTGTAGTCATCATAGCGTTGGGGCTCTGGTAGAGTTCCTGGCATGCTCCTATTTGTGATGACTGTGATTTGCTCTGAAACATCTTCACTGGCCACTGCTGTGCTGCAATTCCACTGACTCCATACACCTTGAGTCAGCTGATAGAGACAAACTGTCATTATTCCCAGTCAGAAATTTCTGCTCAGTGAATGGCAGGTACTGACTGACAAGTGAAGTTCCTGACCACGCCAGCTTGCAGCTAAAACTGATGAATGAAAATATCATTCTATAAAGAGAAGCAGAGGATGTTGTGTCACCTTCACGTTTTGGTTGGAGTCGTACTATCAATTGGTAAAGGTCTAGGTTATCATTTAGAAATCTGGTGGCAACACCAGATATTTAAATGAAGAAAGGCTTGTGAGTCCCCTATTCAGACACAAGAAGAGAATTTTTAAAAGCAACAGCCCTGCATATATAATGGATCTGTGGGAACAGACTTGTGCCTACTGCAGCCATTCATCTCAAGCTGTGTTTCTTGAAGCCCTTCACATTTACGTGTGGAACTGCAAAAACACAGCATGTGAGGGAAATCTTTCGTTTCCGAGACTGTAGATTTGCACTTGATTAAGTACTGATCAAAAACATGTTGATCATGACTTAATGATCCCAGGCACTGATTTGAGGGCATGGTTGGATTTGGAGCTCACAGTGAGACACAAGCAGCAGAGACCTCTCCCGGCAGGAGAGCGTAGATCTCAGAAAAATCTAAATGGAGGTGTCCTACGCATTGGGATGGTGTAGACTGCTGTGCCCAAAGCAGGGAGAAAGTCTGAGGACTCATTCTGCCTTCTTCCCACCCCTCTCTGCCCAAAATAAGCCGGAATAAGAAAATCACCTGAATTCTCAGAGGAAAGAGTTCAGTGCCATGGAAAAAAAGGAGTTTATTGCTTACTTCTCCAACCCTGACAGCCCATGCCACACTGGCAGAAAGCTGACACGTGCCCACTGGGGTGGGTGCTTGTAGCTTCAGTAGTGAGAGAATTCCACTTGAGAACACTAGTCACACTTGCTGAGTAAGCCTGAGTAGTTTTGTTTCAGGGCTTAATTAAAGTAAATTGAAGAATTACAAGAGAGAAAGAAAAATAGGTGTTCACAAAAAGAAACATTGAGGATGCATTATGTCCCTAGCCTTCTTCCACTAATGGATTTGAATCTTTAATGAGAACAATATCACTCAAGAGAAGATGGATCAGGGTTGTGGAGTGCAGGCAGCCCAACAGAAAGGGGTCAGCTGGCCCATGCAACACCCTCTTGTTGCCATGGTGGAAAGGGCAACAGCAATCGTGAGAGTAAAATAAGGGCAAATCATGGAAGTCGCTGTCAAATGCTACCAGAGACCTGTCATCAGGGTGAGGGGCAGCATGCAAGAGCCAATTCAGAGTAAAATGGTTTAGGACCGTGTAGCCAGATGTACTGTGAGTTTGTGTGAAGGAACTTGACATCCAGAGGTGACTGACTTCTTAAAGTGGTCTGAATCCAAAATCAGGGAATCAACAAAACCCTGAATACTATGAAATTTGAAATCCAGACCAAATCCTTTTGATGTGTCATATCATTTTTCAGCTTCAGTTGTAATAAAGAGTAGCAGATAAAAAGTGAGAAGACCTTTGTTGGCTGCTCACACAGCTACAGAGGATCAGCTGCCAGTTAAATTGTGGGTGCTGAGCTGAGGCTGAAACTAGAAAGGATAAGATTATAGAAGTGCTTCTAATACGAATGGCAACTTTAAAAGAGAACTTCCATGCACACAGAGTGAACAAAGTGCTAAGGATATACTAGAATAAGTCTGGTTTTGTGGAGTGTGCAGCTCCTTTAAGGATTCCTCACTTCGTGAGCTGACCTGAATAAATGCTGCAAACAGAACCAGTTCCTGGGATTCTGTGTCCTTCCTCTGGCCGTCTATGACTTTCCATCCAGTTCACTGGAAACAGTTCTGTGGTTTTCCCTTATACAGATGATGGTGGCTCAGCTCCCTGGAGAAGGAGCTGATACTAGTTATCATTTTATCATTGAACACAGCTGCTCTGAATTTTAATAGGTAAGTCTTCTGCATCTGCAAGTAACATATGGCTAGCACAGAGCTGCAGCTTCGAGAGTTTTCTCCTGCTCACATCTCTTTCGGGTGACTGTGGAATGGAAACCTGCCACTTCAGCAAAGGCATTTAAAGCAGAAAAGCTGTGGGAAGATACACCGTGTAAACATGCTGTAGTTAATGTCAGGTATCCTAACGTGTGCTTAATATAATCTTTCTGACTTTGCATTTGTGTACAGTAATATCCTCTAACACTCCACTGTTAATAGATTAAGTGCTTCCAGGGTGGCACAATTGATAACACATATATAGATCTGTAGTTAGCAGGAGAGGTCTGCACTCGAGCAGGAAAGCTCATCTAAACCTGCAGCTTCCTCGGAAGGGAAGCATCGTAACTATGGGGTGCATTTTGGCTGCAGCAACCAGAGGTGTAGCAACTTGACAATCTCAGAGCAGCTAAAAATAATGCACCTCAAAATGTTATTTACATGATCTTGCCACTAGTACCCTACCCCCAGGGCAGCTGCCCACACATTTGTGCCCCCTGCCCTCCTTGGACTTGGCTGTTCTTTTTAGAGTGTATTTGCCATTTCAATCACATCTCTATGCTATTGCATAAAAACAGGCACTGAATTTTCTTGCTGTCATGGAACAGGTGATCACAGAATCTTATGCAGCTGAAAACAGTACCTCAGACATTTGAAAACAACCACCCATTGCCTTTAGCTGCATCATGTATGCAGCTCTGCTTCCAAGAACCAGAGTCGCAAGAAACGGAGGGAAAAATGATTGCTGTTGTCTGGGACAGGGATAGAGGGGTTATTTCTCTAAGTTTTGAGCAATTACAGTATATGTTCCTTACCCCGTGTACTTGAAATTGCAAATGGGAGACTGGTCTAGGTAAGCCAAATCGGCATGGATGCACCCCATGCAGGTAGAATAAGATAGCAGTCAGGCTGACACACTGCATTGCCCTGGCATAATGACACATGGGATAGCCAGTGTGTATCTCTCTCAGCTCTATCTGCTCTGAGGCATAAAGCAGATAAGTGACTTGTACAAGGCCATTCACCAGATCACTCATGAAGCTGAAAACATAGAGGTCTTAAAAACAAGTCAGTCAGGAAGCAAAATTGTTACTCTGAGAACGCTCTCATTTTTTTAATTGTTGTGGTTTTGTTCTAATTCAGAATGATAAACTGTATATTTCAAAGACATGATTATATCCCCTTTTCCCACCTGACCTCCAAAGACAGTTTATATTATGGAATAACATTAGTTTTCATAATGTCAGACTTGAATAATTACTAAGTAACTGTCAAATAAAACAAATCAAGAAAAAAAAACATTCCTACAATATGGGAGAAAATGCAAAATTCTTTGATTTTTTTTTTTAAATTTCCTGCCCCCACTTTGTGTAAATATTTACTGTCCCTGACCAAAAAACCCTTTCCATCTCAGTTAGAGAGCAGTACCACATAGTTAACTCTTTCTGCTACAGAATATTTTAGCCAGTCCTACTAACTAAATAAATGCCGAAACAAATCTTTAAAATCCAAGTAAATAGAATAGTGCTTAGTGGCAAACTGCTTGCTGAAGAAACTAACTTTTCAGAGAGATACATTTACCATGACTGCCTGACAGTGTGTCTCGGCATTTCCCGACAACAGCATGGCTGGGGGATATTGCCTTGTGGTGTAGGTTCACAGAGTCCTTGCACAGTGTAGCAACACTAAATGCACTGTTGCCCAGTGATCTTTTCTGAATCAGAATTAAGTGGCTTAATCTGAATCAGATGTGGCTTTTCAGTGGCTTTTTTTCTTTTAAACTGAATTTACACCCTCTAATTCTCCTAATTTTTTTTTTTTTTTTATGTGCTTTGCTGCCTAACAACTGAGCAGTAGGAGTGGCATGTAGTAGGAATTGTGAAAGGCAAACTGCAATTTTTAGAATACTGGAAAAGAAACCTACACAGCTGTAAACTGTGAGCCATAGCACATTTAGATCTATGACTGCACCCATAAGTAAGGGGGGCAGGGAATAAAAGCAAACAAGTTTTTGCTATCCTGAAACAGTTAGAAATACCAATATAATTGTATGGAGTAAAACAATGGGAAATAACTGTGGCCTCCTGGAAAAAGTTGCACCAACCAATACAAGCTGAAATTCAAGTGCAGGAAAGAATGATACATTCTAGTTCTACTGATATTTGCAATAATGGCATCGCTGATCCACGAAAGGATTCTTAGGGTGCAATATAGCTAGTATCAGTCAGATAATAGAAGCGAATATATTGTTTCCCAAAGATCTTATGCCATGTGCCACTTGGCATCTGTACAAACTGCAGCATATGCATTTTGGGAAAGGGGGAGATGGAGCTGATAATAAGGAGTGATTTCCAAAGGGAAGGGGTAGTAGACAGCTGATGAGAGAAGGCTCTACTTCTATATATTCCTTTCCCCCTGCAGGGGAAAAAGCACTGCACCTCTTCAGTAAATGTAGAAATCTGCAGTCACTCCACCCTGCACTGCTCGCTCTACCAGTGCAAGGGAACTCCAGAAGGCATTTTGCTATTTAAGGAGCTATGCTTTACTGCAGCTCCTGGGCATGTGTTTTTACACTCCCACCATGAAGTCATCCAAAAATGTCCCCTGGCCTGTGTGACTTTCCTTCTGAAAAATTCATAGGACTAGTATACTGTTACAGTTAGTGATTTCTTTACAACACATCATTCAAGTCCAGTGGTGAGGCTTTTTTTCCTCTGTGCATTTGGAAATATCTGTGGTTCCCCACCTACCCTTTGACCAGGTTAAGTGCTGCTTCATCCCTCCCCTGTAAGCTGAGTGAGTTTCTTTACTGGCACAAGCTGTGTCTTTAAGCAGGATCAATCCAGACTCTTAGCTGACATAAATCACCACTGCTCACTTTTTTTCACTGAAGCAACTGCTTTGCTGTTGCTGAGTTTCTGCTCTAATGTCTCTTCAGGATGCAAACAGCAGTGAGCTCATCTGTTAGGAGTGGCCAGTTTTCAATATAAAAATCTACTATAGTTCGCACACAAAAATTGTCAGGGTAGAAAAAAACGACCTTACAGGTTGGGGATTTTGCCCCACAGTGGTTGTTTTTTTCCTTCTTTCTCTTATGAAAGAAAGAGAAGCTATGTGTTTTAGTACTGCTACCATGCAAGATTTCAAAGTGTTCTGGCGTAATTTGCGTTTGCATCCACATCATTTGCAGGCACTAGCACGTGATAACATGATACTAGTTAGAAACAGGGCAACACAAGTTGCTAACTTGTCCTACCAACCACATTTTCCATTTAAAATAATGGCAGCTGGTTAGCACAAGCAGCTTGCATGAAAAAAAAAAAAAAATTGAAATAAGATCCTTAGCTTTCCCTGGATAGCAAGCGGAGGAGGCAGTGACATCAGTTGCCCAGCACTGCAGTGTGACATCCCCTTCCTGAAAGGTCTGATCTTGCCTGTGGAGCCTGTGCTGGTTACAGCCTGAGGAACGGACAGGCTTGTAATAAATAGAAACAGTTTCCCAGACACCAGCAGTGCCATTTCAGGTTCAAGCAATTAGCCCAGAGAGAGCTCCTGACCTAAGCGTGCCTTTTAAATGGAGGAGGGAAGTGTTCTGTGTGCACACCGTGTGTGTTTCTCCCGTGTGGCTCTGTTCATCGACCAAAACTAAAGACAGTGTCTTCTGCCCCAAATGGGTACTCTTGTGCTCTCAGCTTCCGTGTTCACTTTCTCAGCTACTTTCATGCTACAGGGAGCCCTCCCTTCCTGCCCTTCCCTGGGGTCACTCTTCTGACTGTTGCTTTCTTTGCATCTGTGTTTTTTCTTGTTTCTCTCAAGCATTCTTGGGGCACAAATACAATTGTAAAAATTCGAAATTTTAAAGCTTTTAAAAATGGCCTTGCATAGCATCTGTTGTCATGTATGAGTGCCTCCTCTATTTCTAACTTGCTAAAAGAACTTCAGTTTCCCTTGTCCTCAGAAAGGGAGTGCAGACCTCATCTGCCAGATTTAACATCCTCCATATACTCAAGTCTTGTCAGGGCAGTTTTTCAAGGCTATGTTTGTCCATCCCCTTGTTAAGGCCTAGAGCAGGCCTTAAGAATGCCTGTGTCTCATCAGGATGTGGTTTGACACCTTAACCAAGATGATCCAGTGATGGGTGCTGTCAAAATGGGACAGCTAATGGTCAGTACATTGCATTCTTTGCCCCTTGGCTGACTGCTGCAGCACCAGCACTTGGCTGAAGTGGTGGAGGGAGGAAACCTGGCAGAAACGTATTCAAGTTTTTGTTTGTTCGTTTGGTAGGGTGAGTTCTCTGCCAGTGTAGTGCTCTGACCAGGTTCACAGTGGGGTTAGAGAAGTGCAAGGCTTGGCTCAGGAGTACGTGCCAGGGGCGGGGAGCAGGGCGAGGCTCCCTGTTAGTCTGGTTTAATTGCACGCTGGCACACTGTGCTGCCTCGCTGCTCCCCTGGCAGCAGCTGTGCCGATCCCCAGAGCCGAAGCTGTCAGAGTCAGCTTGTCCCGGCACAGATGGGGCAGGAATGGGGGCAGGAGCTCTGCAGCTCCGTGCCCACCTGCACCAGCCATGCTGCACCGCCGCCTGAGATGGCACAGGATTCCTGCACGCAACAGCCCAGAGTCTGGCTCAGGCATTGTGTTTAAACAAGAAAAAATACTAATGAGGAGTCTGTTATGCCAGTATGAAAGTGTTTTCTTTCTAATATGCAGGGTTTAAAGGAGTCCCGCGCAGCAAGGAATTCCTGTTTCGTCAGGTGCTGGGAGGCTGCTAGTGGAAGTGCAGGCATGTCTGTCTCTGGTGTGAGGCCACAGTGCTCACTACAACCAGTATGCAAATACATCCAGCATAAGCACACTGCAAATCCAGTCTCTGACTCACAATGTGTGGTGCCTTTGAACTCAATTGCTTTGTAATTTCTGGCAAACGGAGGAAAGATGACCGGACAAAAGAAGTCAAGGGTAGAATATGCCTTTGCTTTCCACTAACCCTTTTCTCCCTCATCATCTGCCAAAAGTAAACTTTAATTTTCAGTAGAAAAATAAATCTACCTAGACTTTATATACACAGAGGTTTTTTGTTTTTTTTTTTTTTTTTTTTTTTTTTAATTAATTTTAGTTTAAGGAAAACACTGCCTTATTGTAGTCGTGTTTTTAAGGTGTATTAGCAAGAGAAATTAGATCTTTCAGAGTTGAAGCAGGGGGTGAAATACAGGCACGGAGCAGAAAGAGCTTATTCCTGTTGAAATCCCCCTGTCTTCCAAATATCAGGATGAATCCATAGCCAACTGTAGCAGATTGCTTTCACTAGTGCTCTGCTGATGGGTTAGCAATGCTAGCCTTAGAATTAGGTATTTTGTCATGTTTCACTTAGCTGGCTCTTCTTAGACTTGAGAAATCTCATGCAGATAGAAGTTAAAACCAACTTAGGATAAACCTTTCCCTTCCCTTATACAGACAGGGATCCAGAACTGGTACAAATCAAGATGTCCCATCACATTCCTTGTGGCATGGCACCCAACTCCACTGAGGCTCTGGTCTTCTCCTCCACAGCGCGGGCACTGTCACTGCTCTGCTCGTAACTGGTGTGATAACCATTGCCCCTTTAGATGGGCCTGCTCTGGGGAAATTTTTGTGTGCCTTTTGAAGGCAGTAGTGCCTCGGGAGCCAGTTCTGCAGACTGGCTATTGTTTTGAATATGGAATATTTCCTATGGGATAATACTAGAAAAGCTTTTCTTCCCCTTTGCAGTCATGAAGAATTTAGGTATTCAGAAGCATTTTCCTTCTTTGCATATTCACAGTGAACAAGTTGAGGAAACTGGTTCATGAAAAAAACCACATTTTCTCCTGCTAACTACGAGCCAGATTGCACAGTAAAGTGAACTGAGAAAATCAGCTGCAGAAATGATTGTGCTGGCATGAGAGAGGGGTAACACAGGGGCAGAAATGAACAGCTAAGGGCAGCAATTATATAAACCAGCACAACTATCAAAACATTACCGAATGAATAAAATCCCATAGTACAAATGAAGCAGGATGTAAAAATTACCAAAAAAGACACCCTAAAAGTAAGGCCCACTCTGCTTAGCTTTATGGTTTTGGCAAAGTTAATGTGGATTGAGGCATCAGAAATTAACCCCGATCATCTTCTCTCTGGTTTGCTGCATCAGCCCCCCAACTCCCCGGCTTCCCTCAAAACAAACAAATCTCTAATTCAGAGAGCTGGTGCGACTACCCCAAAGGGAACTTCCTGGCAGCAGTTGTGGGTTGCCACTTGTTTGCAGGCTCTGACAGCACCACTGTCCTCATCAGAGAATGAGATGTGACTTTGTCTCTGTGAGCAGATGTGTTCCTTTGAAAACCATCTGAAATATTTGGCTGGTAGAGAGGCTGATCAAGCAACGTAGACTTATGGTAAAGATATGGGCTAAATACACTGTAAAGGGACTGTGCTGGGGGCTATCTAGTAAGCAAAAGTTATATTGAGGATAAAAGAGAACAATTCTTTTTTAATTCATATTCAGTCTAATAGATTATGTATGTTTATTTCTTTACATTAAAGATTTTACTACACATCATGATGATACTGTGTCTCTGCTTCTTTTTGCAAAGCTGGCTTTCTCTGCTCATATCCAATACTACTACTCAAGTAGCTCATCATACATTTTTTCAGGATAATATTGTCCTCACTTCAGCCAGATGAGCAGCCTTCATTGTTTTACATCTAATTACCTGTGAAAGAGTCACATAGTTCTGAATGAAATGCATATGAATCATAGGCAGTTGTTTGGTTGCTTTTTTTTTTTTTTTTTTT